>JAJHIY020000964.1:2477500-2546059 GCA_022114975.2 Lampris megalopsis | reverse complement strand
CACGACACGACGATGTTGAGGAGCTCGGACATCCGGAGAGAGCTCGGAGTAGAGCCGCTGCTCCTTGGCTTCGAAAGTTGAGGTGGTTCGAGCATCTGATTAGGATGCCTCCTGGGCGCCTTCCTTTGGAGGTTTTCTGGGCACGTCCAACTGGGAGGAGACCCCCGGGGTAGACCCAGAACTCACTGGAGGGACTACATGTCCAATCTGGCCTGGGAACGCCTTGGGATCCCCCAGGAGGAGCTGGCATTGCTGGGGAGAGGGACGTTTGGAGTGCCTTACTTAGCTTGCTGCCACTGCAACCCTACCCTGGAGAAGCGGCTGATGAAGCGATGAGATGAGACCATCAACCACTAGGAAACCCATCCGCTTCTTCAGACCTAGATTGCTATGGTTTGTGTTAGGCTGGATGTGGTATGGTGATTGTTGAATATATGAGCTTGTTGTTGCAGGATTTAATAGCCACTGTGGAAATTATATAGCAAATTGTTTCTATTTGGATGTCCAGTTTTCTGTTCATTTTCAATAAAAGAAAACAAATAACAATCTTTTTTGACCTGATCATATTCTTGTATACGGTGGACATCATTGTGGAGTTTTGCTCTCAAAAATGTTAAAGGTTAGCGATGTATGACTGTTGAGTTTGGTTTGTTTGTGTGGGGGTGGTGGTTGAGGAAAAGATGAATTTCTGGATGGTAGGAAAGTGGCTGGACACCCTGTCCTGTCCTTATCCTCTGCTCCCTGGTCTCTACCCAGCTCAATGTGCCGCAGTAAGGGGAAGTTGTTTAGCTAGGCACTTGATTTATGGCCTTGGGGATTTTAATGTGCTGCTGCCCCATCTCTCTCCGACCAAGCACCACAAAATTACACTTGGGAAACGAGTCACTCCCTCTCCCTCAGCGATTCTCACAGAATACTGAACTAAAATAGCAAGAGAAAGAAGTGTGTCATCACACCTGTGTCAGCATAATGCACACGTGGATTCTTGGACATACACATAGAAGTCTACACACGCACACGCACACGCACACGCACACACACACATGCATCCGGTTTAAGAGTATAAGCCGGGTAAGTGATCCCACCATACACAATCATGTGTTTGCACATATTCATACACATTTATATTCTTTATCAATGCACACATAATGCATAAAAAACACAACACAGGCACAAGCGCACACCTTTGAGAATCACTCACAAACAATTTTTTTTCCCATCAAATCCTCGTGAGCTTGTGCACAGGTGGTCTTATACATAATTCACTCTTACTCAAAGTGCACCACCATTTATCCTGTCAAACATGCCAAACTCTCTCTCACTCACACACACACACACACACACACACACACACACACACACACACACACACACACACACACACTGTCCAATTCAAACACACTTGTCTTCCAAACACCGTCTCCTGCACCCTGTCATACACACCTGCCACTGGCCTTAGACACAGTACTTTTATTCACAGTCACCCTTGCTGTGTCACACACACTCTCACAAACACACACATGCAGGGTCTCCGCAGATTTGGTGACCACTTCATTCCCGTGCTACCCCCTGGTGAGACTGACAGGTGTGTCAGTGTATGTATATGTGTGTGTCAGGCTGCGTGGTATTTATTAGTCCTGGACAGCTGAGGTGCCCAGCGAGGTCTCTATTTAGCACTTCCTGCTAATTAACATACTCCCATCTGAGCCCTGTGCTGAATATGCGCAATCACCCTAGACCGCCCACGTCACTTGGTCACCCCCCCCCCTCCCACCCCCATCTTGGAGTACAAAATCCCCCTGGTTACTTGTGGGCTTAAATAGGTCCCCACTGCCCTTTTAACACTTGTGCTACAACATAACAGAGTCGCAGACCTGTTTAGATTCAGACCACAGCGCTTTCATCTGCACCGAACGGGAGCCCGGCGAGCTCAGGCTCCAACACTTGTTGTCTGTCACATGAACGGTAGCAATGTGAGATTTTGATTCCAATTGCATGGCAGCTGTTCCAGTGCGGAGCAAACAAAACAAAACAAAACAAAACAAAACAAAACAAAACAAACAAAACATGCAAGTATGCCAGACAAACTTGTGTGCTTCTTGTAATAATACCGTATGGTAGGGACTCCAATATCCTGTTTGTTGTTCCATTTATTGCATCTGTTTTTTCTTTTGTGTGTGTGTGTGTGTGTGTGTGTGTGTGTGTGAGTGATGTATGCAAGTAGTAGAAGCTGCTGTGAACCGGAGTCAAATTCCTCGTGTGCATAGGCACACTTGGCCAATAAAGCTGATTCTGGTTCTGATTCTGATTCTCATTATCCACCCGTTTTCTGTTTGGTAGAAGTTCTTTCATGCAATTCATCTTTTGTCTTACTTGATTTTACGCTCCGTGTGAAGGTGGTATTGCCTAAGTCCCTTTACTCCCTCGTCCACTGGCTGTTCCTAGATGTGCATAGACTCTTAGATACTTCCTTTCAGGTATTCTTATCAAATTTAGTTGGTGATCAGTAAAACTTGAGCTTCAATTATTGATGTGTAGTTGCTATATTTAAGCTACATCAGTAATTCTGTGCACACTTAAAAGACGTCTTTTTTACGGGGTTTCCCTCCATGGCAGGCTGGGTATATTTGGACAATTAATGACATTTTAGTCACTGTAGGTGTTTGTGCGTGAAGACTGTTGTGAAATGTTAACGCTGCAAAAAGAAAAAGATCAGCTTAGACAGAACTGTTGCTGAGAAGAGAAGTGATACGTACTGAGCTCTGTGCTTCTTAAGAATGGTGTTATTCAATCAATGTATTCACAATTTTCTCAGCGTTTTCTTCCAGCCTTGCGTCTGAGCTGTTTCAGACCCTCATTTGCGGTGCGTGCAGTAATCTTTCATGCTAATTACATCTCTAATCATGTTAGAGCCCACAGTTCAGACTATCCGTAGTTGTAGTGATGTGGTAGGATGTAATGAGCAGGTGGTTGCTGCAGAAGATCTCTCAGGTTAAATTACCTGTGCGTGCATGCAGGTGCACACACACACCCACACACACACACACCCACACATACATACACAAACACATTTTTTTAGATTCAGCCTTTGGTAGTTTAGATTATTTACAATAAATATTGATCTTAAACTTTATTTTTCATAGCATTTCTCAAATCCAGGTCACAAAGTGACTACACAAAAATATGATGTCAGCAGAATGAAAATTACATAAAACATCATGAAACCAGGGTGGCACAGTGGCGCAGTGGTTAGCACTGTTGCCTCACAGCAAGAAGGTCCTGGGTTCGAACCCCGGGGTTGTCCAACCATGGGGGTCATCCCAGGTTGTGTTCTGTGTGGAGTTTGCATGTTCTCCCCATGTCAGCGTGGGGTTGCTCCAGTTTCCTCCCAAAGACATGTCGGTCAGGTGAATTGACCGTACTAAATCGTCCCTAGGTGTGAATGTGTACGCCCTGCACTGGACTGATGACCGACCTGTCCAGACTGTCTCCCCGCCTGCCGCCCAATGACTGTTGGGACAGGCTCCAACATCCCTGCGACCCTGATTAGGATAAACAACTTGGAAAATGGATGGATGGATCATGAAGCCAATTGTTGGTTTGGGTCATTATGTCGCTGTATTGTTTTATAAGGGTGGGGATACCTGCAGTCAGTTGAGACCGAAGAGGTCACTTAGATGAGTGATGAAACGTTTCTTTCTCAATAAACGTTGTGTCCAGATGAACTGATTCAACTTTCTGGGCTAAAGCATCATAACAATATGAGATGCGACAGGGAGAACAGAGAGAAAAGATGATCATTTAGCTTCATCAGCCTCGTCTTCATGTCTTCACGGTGACTTGCTGTTTGCTGCTTTCCAGTAAGGAGGTCTGAATGAGCCTGTGTGTGTGTGTGTGTGTGTGTGTGTGTGTGTGTGTGTGTGTGTGTGTGTGTGTGTGTGTGTGTGTGTGTGTGTGTGTGTGTGTGTGAGGCACAGGGATTCTGTTTAAAGAAGAGAGATTACAGCCGAGCCCATTGTTTGTGTGTTGAGGCCTTGTCTAAACTGTGGGAGCATGTCGGGGCACAGAAACACCAGCATGCTACGTGTCCTGTGTCCTGTATCGGTGGCATCGCGGTACAGGACACCTAGTTCATAAAGGCTGAATGGCTTTAGACCAGTGAAGGTGTTTTAACAGTGCATGATCGTTTTGGAGGGCAGGAGCTCAAGAAGAAAAAAGTATAATGATAACTATAATGACGAGTAAAAATGAATAAAAATCACAGCAGCAATTCGAGGCCTTTCTGAAAAATAACCATTGTTAGGGTACGAGCTTTCTCATCATTATGCCGCTGTTCTCATGCATAATGAATAATGCACATTATAATAGATGCCATGTCGCCAACACAGTCACCCAAACACAGCTTAAAGATGCTTACATTTCCATGCACGGGTGGCCTCTGAAGGATGCGAGCAGCAGCGTTGATGGACCGTACCTCTCCAGTTCAGCCACATCTGAAAAACCACGTAGCCCCTACACCAAACAGAAATCATTCGGTTTCCATTCACTTTGATAGCAGAGTCGTGCAAAGACGGGCATGGCTCGTTTGCTCTCAGATTTCTCTTCATTCTCTGCAGTTGTTCACCGCACTAAATGTGCCTCCCCTTTAGATAAACTTTATTTATATCCCCATACACGCAACGGTAAGAGGGCTTCAACAATTCCTCCATCCATCCATCCATCATTATCCCAGCGCTTATCCTAATCGGGGTCGCGGGATGCTGGAGCCTATCCCAGCAGTCATTGGGCCCTGTGATGTGTGTGATTGTGGCCCTGTGGTGGACTTGGCGGGGCCCTGTGATGGCCTGGTGGCCTGTCCAGTGTGTCTCCCCGCCTGCTGCCCAATGACTGCTGGGACTTCCAACAATTCAAGAAATAAAAATTTTTTTGAAATTAACATTTAATAACACAACTACCATTCAATACTATAGTAACGGCAAAAAAAAAGGACTGAGTGGACAGAGCACTGAAATACTACAACCACTACAACTAATACTACCTCTAATACTACTATTACTACTACTAGTAGTGATAATAATATTTTTTCCACTTTCTACTGGTTGGATACCAGTGAAATCTGCCTACTGTATAATTATCAATAGGATGACTATCTGGCACCAATAAATCATCACTGTCATTCGAGGGCAAATATGATTTTAAAAAGCATTTTAGGGCGGCATGCCTGTTAAAAGTGAGAGAAGCTATCCTGCAGGTCTAATGCTGTGGGATGGCTGCACCACACCAGAGAGGTGTGACTTACACTGACCATACCAACATACCTGTCAATGAGTTTGTTTTAGTTTTCCCTACAAACACAGGTTTTGAGTTAGGTTGGACCACTTTTTTTTTTTTTTGTGTCAAAACACACTCCGGTAATCTGGAGACACTCTGCAGGCTCTCACTTCTCATTCTGTCACTGCATACAGAAATGCTTCTGCTGTTTATTTTCAAAACTTTTAATTTGGTCTGTTTTGATCTTAATCTTGACTTTTCTCGTCTCTCTGTGTCTTCTGCAGCAACTACAAGACTTGCTGGTTAGAAAAGCTCATTTTGCAGAAGTATTTGACTTGGTGTGTTGACTTTGTAAACACTCTTTTTCCCTCTTGCTCTTCTTCCTCCCACTCATGAGGAAACATTTTAGATTGTATTGGTTGAATTTGGTTTGGTCTGGTTTGGTTGGGATGAGCTTGGTTTGGTTTGGGTTTCCTGTCCTCGACATAACTTTGTCCTTGTTTGTGTGTGTGTGTGTGTGTGTGTGTGTGTGTGTGTGTGTGTGTGTGCGTGTGCGTGTGCGTGTGCGTGTGTGTGTCTGTGTGTCTTCTTCAGACTGTAAGGGAGCAGCAGGACAAACAACAAACTGAGCCCCAATGCCAGTGGACATGCAGCCACACCAGGGGCTGTATCACTACGAGTCGTCCTCCAACCAGCCTTCCAGAGGGTAAGACAGGCTGCTCATTCATTACTCTGACAGCTTCATTTTAACTTGGATTCATCTCTGGTCAAATCCAAAGCTGTTTATTTACCTGTTTTACACAGGAGCTAAGAGACTCATCTCTGTAATCTTTCCACATTCAGATCTGTAGACAGCCTTTCTTCCTGTCTTCCTCTATCAGCCAACGGGCCATTTTTTTCTTATTATTATTTTTGGTATAAACACAGCCAGACATCACTGTGGTCACTTTCTAAAAAAGCATAGCTGTTAGTAGTTATGGTGGATAATTATGATAATCTCTTTTTTAACATTGCTACATTACAGACGGCCTTTCTACTTGTCCCAAACTCTCAGCCAACAGGTAATGTTTTTGGTGTAAACACAGCCAGAAAATGACTGTGGTCACTCTGTAGAAAAGCATAGCTGGTAGTGGTTTCAGAGGCTCTAACAGTGCAGGCATTCTCTGGGTGCAAAAGCTCAGGTCTCGCTGCAATTGTTGTGGAGATAGCCCTCGCTCTGCCCCCCCTCTCCTCCCCTTATCCACCCTTTGCTCCTCTCTACCCTCCCTTCCCCTCCTAATGCCACCCAGGTTGCGGGTGGACTCAGCCTCTCTCTCTCTCTCTCTCTCTCTCTCTCTCTCTCTCTCTCTCTCTCTCTCTCTCTCTCTCTCTCTCTCTCTCTCTCTCTCTCTCTCGCTCCCTCTCTCACTGACAGCTGCTAATTACAGGCTGACCAGGCCCCGCTGCGCTCTGCATGACTGCCCCTCGTCCGCTCAGGTTACCCAGAAAGAGAGGGAGAGAGGGACCGAGAGAGGTTTAGAAAGGTGGGTGGGCAAGACAGTAGGGAAAGGAGGAAAAGAGGAAGACAGCACAAGACAGAAAAATACAGATTGAAGAGAGAGGATCACAGCCGTAGTGATGACCAACGAAAAGTGATTGAAAGCAAACGTGTGTGTGTGTGTGTGTGTGTGTGTGTGTGTGTGTGTGTGTGTGTGTGTGTGTGTGTGTGTGTGTGTGTGTGTGAGAGAGAGAGAGAGAGAGAGAGAGAGAGAGAGAGAGAGAGAGAGGGAGAGAGAGAGAGAGAGAGAGAGAGAGAGAGAGAGAGAGAGAGAGAGGAGAGAGAGAGAGAGAGAGAGAGAGAGAGAGAGAGAGAGAGAGAGGGAGAGAGAGAGAGAGAGGGAGAGGGAGTAGAAAGGTAGGTAGACAGGAAAGGAAAAGCGTAGGAACAGAGGAAAATATAGGAAAGACAGCCAGGAGAGAGAAAGACACATGTTGGTGTCGATAAACGAGAATAGAGAAAAAGGGGGCAAGGGGAGAAAGAAGCAAGAGCGGAAGGGAGGTAAAATTGGGGGGGGGTGCATAGTGGATTAGAGTGGACAGATTAAGCTTCTGTGTGGAATACACGTTGTGGTAAAAGAATTAGAGAACTGAAAGGAAGACTTAGATGGCAGATAGATGAATGAAGTCTGCCCCACAGGGGAGAGAGAGAGAGGGAGATAGAGAGTGAGAGAGAGAGAGATTTTGATCTAGCTAGTGAGATGGAGGAAGGGTCAGAGAACACATTGAAATTCATGTGGACACTGGAAAGTTCCGACTAGAGGTTTCCCCCCCTCTAGTTCAGCAGGGGAAAACCCAGACGAATAAATTTCCACAGTGAGAATAATAACTACCCGCCATCTAGTGGTGAATATGATACATTACAACAGGGCATGGTTTTGTTTTGTTTTTCTCTCTCCCATCAGTATATAAATTCAAATAGTATTTTCTTCCCCTTGGAAATTATGACGTCTTAAAATAATAAACGAATTCTAGACTACCCATTGAAGTCTGTATATATTCATGTTAGATTTGTTTCTTAGCAGCACAATGTGTTTCCTGCAAATACAATATTTAACACGTGAATACCGTTTAACCAAGTACCTAATTGCAGTTGATAGACTTTGCTTTATTTACGCTTTGTGTAGATAGATACCTGTCACTCTTTATTTACTTGCAAACATACACGGTCATATTGCAACAATTTTTAGGTGGTAAAGATATTTTTAATAATGTTGATGTTCTTAGTTTTCCATGTGGAGCATCCCACCAAGACACACAGCTCGTAATATAGTTGGCTGTAAATAACGTTGATGCTGAATTTAGATTTACAGTAATTAAAGGTACACTGTGAACGCTTGGCATGGTAGCGGTGCTTGTTGGCTGCTAGCGGTACTTCCTCGGTGCTTTCAACATATATATTGTGAGGCTGCAGTGGCGTACAGTAACAAAGGCTTGATGCTGAAATGTCTATTTTTTGTCACTACCATGTATTAATCCATTCAATGCTATCAAAGATGGAGTAGTATTTGTCCTTCCTGCGTGTGCGAGAGCCCTCTTTGTTTATTACTGACAATATCACGAGACCAGACATATAGTATGCACGATATATGAGAAGAAGGCTGGTCACAACAGACAACTGGAGGCTCTAATAGCAAAACTGCTTGATGAATTGAATCACCAACGGGTGCAATTTGTTCAGTATAAACTCAAGAACACTTAATTAAATAATCTGGACTGACTTAGTGAGTAAAACAGGGTCTTCCGTGTTTTCATGTCTTTGATCTGTGACTTCTTCTTTTTTAGCAGCTATTTTAAACTCTTGGTAACAATCGTCACTTTGCACTGCTCAGGGACTCTCTCTCGTCATGAACTAATGTCATCGTCGTTTTTCCAGCCTCGCTCCGTCAGGCTGCTCTCCCTACAGTGATGTGTCCTCACTGCGTGCCCAACTCCACAATGGCCCTCCCCAGGACTGCCGGGCCATTTATAACCCCACCATGACCCCTACCATGACCCCAGGACCTGGTCCGGTAGCAGGGCCCGGACAGAGCCTGGGTTCCTGCCTGGATCAGTACATGAGACCCCCTCAAGTCCCACCAGCATCCCACGGTATGATGGGCCACCGGGTCATGCCCACAGAGGGTGAGTCGGGGTATCTCCTTGTTTCAGCTCTTAAACCATTACAGCTGCTGCCAATGGGCTCTCCAGAAAGAGACAGACGCTTTCCCAAATCACACAAGTATAACTGCTCACAAGCCAAGTGGTTTGACTGGTTAAATGGGTAGCTTTGCATAAAAATGTGTGTGTTGCCGAGAGAAAGTGGATATATGCATGAAGTCTCCATCTCTCACTGAATCAACAGATTGAAATACAGCTACTGATACTAATACTGAGCAAATATGACTAACTAGGTTTCAGGCAAGTAGTTATTATGAATTACAAAATCTTAACTACACCCAATCCATGTCCGAGGAAGCTTAGTGACATTTATAGATAGATTAGTTATTGCTGGAGGAAATTTGTTGCCATAGCCTTGTATCAAAAAAACAAATCCACAGGCGTCTGGGTAGTGTAGTGGTCTATTCCGTTGCCTACCAACACAGGGATCACCGGTTCGAATACCTGTGTTACCTCCAGCTTGGTCGGGCAATCCTATAGACACAATTGGCCGTGTCTGCGGGTGGGAAGCCGGATATGGGTATACGTCCTGGTCGCTGCACTAGCACCTCCTGTGGTCAGTCGGGACGCCTGTTCGGGGAGAGGGGGAACTGGGGGGAATAGCGTAATCCTCCCATGCGCTATGTCCCCCTGGTGAAACTCCTCACTGTCAGGTGAAAAGAAGCGGTTGGTGACTCCACATGTGTTGGAGGAGGCATGTGGTAGTCTGCAGCCATCTCCAGATCAGCAGTGGGGGTGGAGCAGTGGCTGGGATGGCTTGGAAGAGTGGGGTTATTAGCCGAATACAATTTGAGAGAAAAAGGGTGAAAAAAAATCCAAATTCACCTCCAATCATCCAAATACAAGGATCTTCCCATCAGAATACAAGTTCACCTTCATACATACTTACACACACACACACACACACACACACACACACACACACACACATATATATATATATATATATATATATATGTATGTGTGTGTGTGTGTGTGTTTAGGTACCTCAATACAGTTACACATGGATATATGCATGTACTAGCACATACCGACTACTTACAACACACTACTTGGGTACATGGAGTACTTCATTTACAGCCACTATGGCAGAGGGGACAAAACTTGCACACTCCAAAGAAAGAAGAGACTTCCACAGTCCAAAGAAATGCATGGCAGAGGGATTAGAGACTTTAAAATGGCTTATTGGTGTGAATGGTGATGGAGTTGCAACCCATCCAGGATGTCTCCCAGCCTTCACTGTGTGTGAGGGTTGAATAACCCTGGTTAGAGTAAGGGCTCTCATAAATACATAATGGGGCTTATTGAGACCATTCAGGAATAAACATTATGCTTTATGACCATTAACTCAGCAGGCAGCAGCTGTATTGTGTCATACCGCCTGAGCTTTGTTGTGGCATACCAGTCCATCACATGTGGCAGGCTTTTAATGCCATGTCACACGCTAAGGAGCAGCCAGATTGGGAGGTAAATTAGTTTGTGAGTGGTTTATTATGTGGTGGTTAATTAAAAAAAATGATTTGTTTGTGGCATTAAAAACATCAAAAGACATTTCAATTGATAAAATATGTTGTCCCAAATATGACACATACCAAAAAGGCATTTGATTCAGCTAGAGTGGACTTGTAGGCTGCGACCATACTAGGGCTGTCAATAAATATTCCAATTTCAAATATATATAACCGAGTTGTAAAAAAACAAACAAACAAAAAAAAAAACGGACATTCGAGTCTGAAAATTAATATTCATTTGGGGAAAAAAGCAGCACTTCCACGGCTGTCTGCCTCACGAGTTCTCACGAGGGCCTTGGCCACTGCACGGAATACGCTGCATGACAGACAGGAGTCACACAATCTCACATTCACTGATTGGAAAGGAAATTTAGGTCAAGCTGAAATGAGCGAATAATTCAGCAACAACTGTGTGGTAAAGATGGCAGAGAGATCACAACCAAACTTGGCTGCAGACAGAATGATTTTCTCTCCGAACAATCTAAAACACCTCATTTGGAAATACTCTGGAGTTTGGTCAGAAAACAGAAAAATTAGGGCGTCTGGGTAGCGTGTCAGTCTATTTCATTGCCTACTAACACGGGGATTGCCGGTTTGAATCTCCCTGTTACCTCCGGCTTGGTCAAGCATCCCTACAGACACAATTGGCCGTGTCTGCGGTTGGGAAGCTGGGTGTGGGTATGTTTCCTGGTCGCTGCAATAGCGCCTCCTCTGGTTGGTCGTGGCATCTGTTTGGGGGGGAGGGGGAACTGGGGGGGATAGTGTGATCCGCCCATGCGCTACGTCCCCCTGGCGAAACTCCTCACTGTCAGGTGAAGAGAAGCAGCTGGCAACTCCACATGTATCGGAGGATGCATGTGGTAGTC
Organism: Lampris megalopsis; assembly: GCA_022114975.2. NCBI lineage: Eukaryota > Metazoa > Chordata > Actinopteri > Lampriformes > Lampridae > Lampris > Lampris megalopsis. The sequence goes on along the minus strand of JAJHIY020000964.1, from coordinate 2,534,715 downwards.
TGCAGCCCTCCCCGGATCGGCAGAGGGGAATGGAGCAATGACCAGGACGGCTCGGAAGCGTTGCGTAATTGGCCAGGTACAATTGGGGAGAAAAAGAGGGCAAAAATCCAAAAAAGAGAAAGAAAAACAGAAAAATTGTGGAACCTCGAGATAAAGTCATGTGCAAGCTATGTAAGCTACAATTAGCTTACCATTCCACCACCTGTAACCTGAAGGCACAGCTCGTAAATATGTGCAAAACTATTCGAAAGGGTTCAAACCTATGTGTTGCTATAGAAGGATAATCCAATGTCATTTTTGGCCAATTCTGACAGCCCTAAACCATACCGTATCATGATTACATCCCTGTCTGTCTGTCTGTCTGTCTGTCTGTCTGTCTGTCTGTCTGTCTCTGAACAGGAGGGAACGCCACACCCTACTGTAACCAGAACAACATGATGTCTGCCCATCACAGCTTCTCCCAAGGCCAGCCTTGCTCTGACCAGATAGGCTCAGGGGACGGTAAGGAAATGTGTGGTCGGGTGTGAACATGAAGTGCGTATGGCCATAGCCAATATAGTTAGTCTAAGGGCTGAAACATACTCCACATGCACATGAACGTGTACATTTCAAGCTATGCAGAGTCAATATCGTTCTTACACATGTCACCTGAAATTCTTAACACGACCAATGCGCCAGTCCAGTATTGCAGCGATGGGTGCTATAGCAGACAACAAACAACAGGAGGACTCTGTCTTCTTTCAGTTCCGCTCTCTGTCTTTCACAACTGTCAGATGGAGTAGTACACAGTCTGTTGACAGATGTGTTGATTTGTCCTGTAGCGCCCCCTGTTCAGGACTCAGGTTTGTTACCTCCACATGCCATGGACATAAGGACGCCTGTGAGTAGGTACAACTGGGCTGTGAGTTTGCAGTGGGCAGGTGAGGCTTTGTCACTTGCGTTTGCGTTTGCGATCTTAGATAAAGTATGTTTCGGCCGTGTTTCTATGAGTTGATTTGTCATCAGACTTCACCCTGCAATAAGGTTTGTTGCCTACAGAGAGCTAATTAAAGATTGATGGACTGAGAAACTGAAGAAGGAAGGAAGCCAACAAACAAAAGAGGAAAGAACCAAAAGAGAGGGGCGCCACATTGGCTCACCTGGTGGAGCATGTACCACATAAGGCGGAGTCCTTAACTGCAACAGCCTGGATTCAAGCCCGGGCCCTTTGCTGCATGTTATCCCCTCTCTCTCCCTTGCCTTTCCTGTCTCTCTCAACTATCGGATAAAGGCAGCAAATGCCACAAAAAAGAAACAAAAGAGTGAGAAACAAAAGAGAGTGAGAAACAGAATAGGGAAGAAATAAATAAAGAGAGTGAACGAATTGTCAGCTCCGATCTTCTGTTCTCACCAGTAGGCTAACCACGATGCCTTGTCTTTAGAGACTCTGGCCTTATCTTTGCCATCCCTCTCCCCATCAGGCTCAAGGTTCTCCACGCCTCGCTCCATGCTGAAGCTGAGTAAAAAAAGAGCTCTCTCCATCTCCCCTTTGTCGGATGCCAGCGTGGACCTGCAGACAGTGATCCGGACCTCACCCAACTCCCTGGTGGCCTTTGTCAACTCCCGGTGCAACCCAAATGGAGCATCCTCTTATGGACATCTCTCTGTGGGTGCCATGAGGTCAGACACCATCGGCATTCAAATCTTTGGTCTGATAATGCAAAATGATGTAAAGAGAAACTAACAGCTTCAGACTCGGAGAAGGTTGAATCAGTTCATCTGGATACAACGTTGATTGACAGATACGTTTCACTCATCTAAGTAACATCTTCAGTCTAAACTGACTGCAGGTATCCCCACCCCTTATAAACAATACAGTTGCATAACAAGCGAAACCAATGACCAGTTTCATATGCAAATATGGGTGTGACGATTAACAAAGAGTTTCAATGGCCATGTGTACTATTCACAGAGGATTTGGGAATGTTTGCAATCACGGCATTGTAAGATGGTGACAGATGCATAATGACCGAAACCAACAACCAGTTTCATATGCAGTTTCATATGCCATATGTTAAGAGGGAACATCCATCCCTGAACTGGGGGGCGGGGGGGGGGGGCTAAGAGTACATCTGTCGCCATCTTACAATGCTGTGATTGCAAACATTCCCAAATCCTCTGTGAATAGTACACATGGCCGTTGAAACTCTAGTTAATGGTCACACCCATATTTGCATATGAAACTGGTCGTTGTTTTCAGTCATTATGTAATTGTATTGTTTATAAGGGGTGGTGATACCTGCAGTCCCTTTAGACTGAAGAGGTCACGTAGATGAGTGATGAAACGTATCTGTCAATAAATGTTATATCCAGATGAACCGATTCAACTTTCTTTGATTTTCTTACCTGGATTATTGAGCACGCATCAAGACATAACGGCTTCAAAATAGACTCAAAATATCTCACCTCAATTTTCCAGGGGTACACGCTGGGTCTATGCTACTAAGTGTTTGGAATGGGCACATTACCCAGACTAAATAATCACAGTAACACTGTGGCTATTTCAAAGACAAAATTAAATTTGATAGCCCCCCCCCCAGTTTCCATAATTCATTCACAAACTCCATTTTGATAACTATAGACTTTGATAGCTTTAGACTCTACCTTTGACTTTCACATATTCCTTTGAATCGTTTTACTTTTTTGTTTTTACCAACTTCAATTTTCATTGCTTTAATCTATACCTATTGCCTGTCTTTTTTTGTGTGGACAAAGCCATTATCCTTTTTTAAAAAGGCTTTTTGGACTAACTTGCATTGCATTTGGCAGTGCTAACATTGATTTGATCGGGGGGTCGTAATACGATTGTTTCCTTTGTCACCCGCCAGTCCATCTCTGGGGTATTCCACCTCTATGAACTACCAGTCCAGGCCACAGGCCTCCATGTTCGGAGGAGGCGGTGGGGGCACACCTCTAGGTGTGCACACCCCTGGACCCTGCCAAGCATCTCGCCTCCCACCCCACAATCCCCGGCTCCACGCCCCGCCCAAACACGGACACGTAAGAGCGTTTTCTCGAACAATTCGCACAGAAGGCATCTATCTGGGTGCAGCTCGACTGTCAATGCGCTAATGTAGCTATACATCAAAATCCACAACTGTAATATATAGATACCACTGAACAGATTTAGAGTAGTTTGTGTGTCATGTCTAAGTGTTGCAGTGAGCAATGCAATTAGCGCAATTAGCGGTACTTAGCACATGCATGGCAAATTAAAAAAGACTGATTCGTGTGATGGAGAAGACAGAACAGATCTTACAGTGAAGGGACAGAAAGCGTATTTTAAGTAGGATTATATTATCATGTTGTGTGGTGACAGGCATGGGCCGCAAGTCCATGAATACTGGGATGGCCTCCATTGTTTTACTTGTGCCCCCGTTCATAGGGTTAGTGGTTGTGTCAGGAAGGGCATCCAACATAAAATTTTGCCAAACCAGTATGCAGATTGGCAAGACCATACCGGATCGGTCAAGGCCCGGGTTAACAGTGGCCGCCATTGGTGCTGCACCCTCACATGGTACCAGTGGAAACTGTAAAAATCCATTTTGATGACCCCTGAGAAGGAATAAGCTGAAAGAAGATATTGTTGTGATGTGTGTGACCTTGCTTTTGTTGTTTCTTTGTTGTAGCTGAAGACAGAGCCAGGACTAGGGGGTGTGATGGATGGAATTAATGTGAAGAGTCTGGAGGAGAGGTCAGAGGGCGATGTGGCCAGTCCCTCCTCCACCGGCACACAGGTACAGTGGTAAATGAACTGACACAATTTTACCGTTTTACACTCTGTTGTGATTTGGCCATTCAGACTATTACACTGACTATCAGATATGGAAAATAAAATGAGTAAGAGAGTCCAAATTGTTAGTGCATTCTAGATAATTAAAGCATGTACGGTACATTGCATACTATTGGGGCATACTACAGCAGATCATAGTCTAATATGCACCATGTACTACATGAGTTACTTCACTTGGTGGACATCGGGTGACCTTCTGAAATACCAAAACAGGAACGTCAAAGCAGAAAAACGTCACTTTTGCTTCATCCATTTTGATTTAACCTTAGCACTCCATTTTTATTATGAAATTATTAAAAATTAATTTGCTGATGCCAATTGATGCTCCAACTGCTTCATTGTCTGCCATGTTGCTTTGGAAAATTTGCCCGACACGACATTTTACAGAGTTTCCCAAAACGACAAAGGTGCAAAGAATTACAGGATGGTTTTGATCATTTAATAGTAATAATGATAATAAATAATAATCATTACATTATATATTTAGTGACCATAAGCTCCATATTTGAGGTTTTCGTCTATGTGGTATGCATATGCATACCATTCACATGCTAGATTTGCATGGTTACCTTATGCATGCTACACTTTGCATACTATTAGTGTGTAGCATCAGCTAAAACACTCGGGTGTAAAGACAAAGATGTTAATTACACACAGGTGCTCCTTGTAGATGAATCGTTCCTGATTCTCCATGCCTCCAAACTGGTGCACACTCCCTCGGTGTTGTTATTCCCGTTGTTTTAAGCCTCCCACTTTGTCAGTCTTTGTGTGTGCAAACTCACTGACTGAACACTAAAGCTGTACTTGGCTTGACTTCACTCGGCATGGTTTTTTCATTTGACACTACCTGTTATGATTGTCCAGATTATGTAACCCGTTTACAATGTACATTTTTCGAGACTGAATGCCCATATAAATCCTTTGCCCATCAAATTCAGTACTTTGCAAATGAAGATACTCGTCGTTTTACATGTCAAACTGAAATTAATCGACTCACAACACTGTAAGAGCTCGAATTACTTTGGTTTTCTGTTTTTTTTTTAATCTTGGTACGTTTTTTGCCCTGTCTCCCTATTACCAGGACCCTCTCTTGGGTCTTCTGGATGGAAGAGAGGACCTGGACAAAGAGGATGGGAAGCCAGAACCAGAGGCCATATATGAAACCAACTGCCATTGGGAAAACTGCAACAAGGAGTTTGACACACAAGACCAGCTAGTGCATGTAAGACAGATGCCGACAGACAGGCAGACAGTGGAATTGCAGCAGACTCAAAGTTTACATGGCCTGAGTCGTCATTTCAGTGAGCTTTTTGATGCATTTAAGCAATAATTGGGGGACTATCTTCATCCCACTGATCATGAATAGATTGCCCTATCTTCCTGTCTGGTCCACAGCACATCAACAATGAACACATCCATGGGGAAAAAAAGGAGTTTGTGTGTCACTGGCAGGAGTGCTCTCGAGAGCAGCGGCCTTTCAAAGCCCAGTATATGTTGGTGGTCCATATGCGCAGACACACAGGAGAGAAGCCACACAAGTGCACTGTGAGTACATCCAGTCTCCTTTTGTATTTATATCCAAGTCTATGTCTTCGTGTCCATTGTGGTCCCTCCTTGTCTTATTTTCATGTTAACATTTTCAAACACAAACACCCAAAGCATCACAGATATAATTTCCGCTGTTCAATTCATCATTTTGTTTTACCATAAGATTTGATGTGTTGAAATTTGATAAAAATTTGTCAATTCAATTCAAGAGCTTCAACTGCAGTATTTTTTGAATGAGGTTTATATAAAAGGAGAGCCAATATGATATAGTTATATAACCAGGTCACACAGTGTATGACTTTATCGCCTCTTCAGTCAAAATGTTAACTTAAAAATATAATCATAATGTATAACAAATGAATATTGACCTTAGCTTGTTTCACCATACAAATAAAGAAAGTAATAGAGCACGGTGTGCGGGAAAACCCAGGAGTGCCCTTTATAACAGGTGTGTGGGGGGGGTGAGTGTCAACCTAGATATTATCAGTCCTTGGTCATTTGCTTCACAGAACAGCACTATAGACCCTCTCTTTCCCCCCTTTTCCTATAAAGAAGGTAAAAAAATGCTTTATTTTCAGTATGAAACTAATAAAGTTGTGAAAAAAGAAGCTCACATCCAGCAAGTCACTGACAGCCAAGTTTTTTGTAATTTAAATGAAAACGTTATTCATAGACTGACTGCTCTTATACAGTATGTGTGACGATTTGCTGATCAAAAACATTTCAGCAAAACATTGTGACGAGGATGTCACATGATGCTCATGTTGTGAATTCAGATAAAAACTATGTTCTTATATTTCCAGTAACATTGATGAAACCTATAATTTTTTCTCACAAGTCTTATTCCTGCTGTCGGCCCCTCAGATCCCAACTGAAACTGATGCTAAAAGAGCCTTTCCACACTCTTCTGCTTCTGTCTTGAAGTCTTGGCAGGGAAAGTTATAATCTAAACAGCGGGTCACCCTTGGACAATTTAAAATGTATATTATGAGAATGACATGACAGGAACTATCTTGGTTTCCCTCAACATTGTTTTTAACTGGTTTCTTCTCTGCACCAGACTATTACACTACTTTCTGAACTTACCCATTTAGTGTAATTATGTCCTTCTGCACCTGCTATGTTTCTGTCCATTGTTGATACATACATAAATACATACATATACATACACACACACACACACACACACATATATATATACACACACACACATATATATACATATATACATACATAAATACATACATACATACATACACACACACACACACATTTTATATATATATATATATATATAGTTTTTCCCAAAAAAGAGTAATAGAAGCTAGGTTAAGAGGAGAGGTGACGATCAGCGAGCAGCAGTATGGTTTCATGCCACGAAAGAGCACCACAGATGCGATGTTTGCTTTGAGAATGTTGATTGAGAAGTATAGAGAAGGCCAGAAAGAGTTGCATTGTGTCTTTGTAGATTTAGAGAAAGCTTATGACAGAGTGCCGAGAGAGGAGGTGTGGTATTGTATGAGGAAGTCAGGAGTTGCAGAGAAGTATGTAGGAGTGGTGCAGGATACGTATGAGGGAAGTGTGACAATGGTGAGGTGTGCGGTTGGAATGACAGATGGGTTCAAGGTGGAGGTGGGATTACATCAAGGATCGGCTCTTAGCCCTTTCTTGTTTGCAATGGTGATGGACAGGTTGACGAACAAGATCAGGCAGGAGTCTCCATGGACGATGATGTTCGCGGATGACATTGTGATCTGTAGTGAGAGTAGGGTGCAGGTTGAGGAGAGCCTGGAGAGGTGGAGGTATGCACTGGAGAGAAGAGGAATGAAAGTCAGTAGGAGCAAGACGGAATACCTATGCGTGAATGAGAGAGAGGACAGTGGAATGGTCAGGATGCAAGGAGCGGAGGTGACAAAGGCATTTGAGTTTAAATACTTGGGGTCAACTGTCCAAAGTAACGGGGAGTGCAGTAGAGAGGTGAAAAAGAGAGTGCAGGCAGGTTGGAGTGGGTGGAGAAGTGTGTCAGGAGTGATTTGCGACAGAAGGGTACCAGCAAGAGTTAAAGGGAAAGTTTACAAGATGGTTGTGAGACCAGCTATGTTATATGGTTTGGAGACAGTGGCACTGACGAAAAGACAGGAGGCAGAGCTGGAGGTGGCAGAGTTGAAGATGCTAAGATTTTCACTGGGAGTAACGAAGAAGGACAGGATTAGGAACGAGTGTATTAGGGGGACAGCTCAGGTCGGACGGTTTGGAGACAAAGCAAGAGAGGCAAGATTGAGATGGCTTGGACATGTGTGGAGGAGAGATGCTGAGTATATTGGGAGAAGGATGCTGAATATGGAGCTGCCAGGGAAGAGGAAAAGAGGAAGGCCAAAGAGGAGGTTTATGGATGTGGTGAGGGAAGACATGCAGAGGAAGACGCAGAAGACAGGAAGAAATGGAAACGGATGATCCGCTGTGGCGACCCCTAACGGGAGCAGCCGAAAGTAGTAGTAGTAGTAGTTTTTCCCAAAACCGCCAATGGTATTGTGAGTGCTCAACTAATGAGGAGCGGAATATCAACACGTCTCGCACTCATCTGCAGCTGATGAGTGCAAGACGTACGAAACAGGCCTGTACAGCAATGTATTAAAATCTTTTTTCCTGTATCCATGTTGATATGTGCATATATATATATATATATATATATATATATATATATATATATATATATATATATATATATATATATATATATATATATATATATATATCAGAAATAATTTATTGTCATTTCTTAGAAGTACTTGCATACACAAAGAAAGGAAATTTCGTTTCCCCTTGCCGGGGAGACCAGATCTAAATACAGTTTGACTATATTTAGATGGGGGGAAAAAAAAAATATATATATATATATATGTGTGTGTGTGTGTGTGTGTGTGTGTGTGTGTGTGTGTGTGTGTGTGTGTGTGTATATGTATATGTATGTATGTATGTATGTATGTATGTATATACACACACACACACACACACACATACATACATACATACATACATACATACATATATAGATACATACATACATACACACACACACACACACACACACATATATACATATATTTACCATCTAAATATAGTCAAACTGTATATGACTCTACCACACAATAACAGATCAGCTTTTCTTTTATCAGAAAGAAGGTATTTGAATTCTAGATGTGAAGTTTAGTTTTGAGGCTGTCACAAATTATGCTCTGTATTTCAATTTAAAATGTCAATGCAGTCTCGCTGTAAAACCTGTGTGTCTGTCTGTGTGTGTGTCTCAGTTTGAAGGCTGTAACAAGGCCTACTCTCGCCTGGAGAACCTAAAGACTCACTTACGTTCCCACACCGGAGAGAAACCTTATGTCTGTGAGCATGAAGGCTGCAACAAGGCCTTCTCCAACGCTTCAGATCGGGCCAAGCACCAGAACCGTACACACTCAAATGAGGTACCACTGAAAAATAACTTAGCAGAAGAGCCTGAGTTTTTGTGTTAGCTAGGAATGAGCTTTCCCCAGTTCCGTCTGTACTTTTCCTCCATGAACATAACGTTCCCTGTATGTATTTATGTCCGTATGTAGTTAAATCATTGTTTCATAAAAAGAGTGTGGCTTTTCATGTCTTCGAAAATGAACCAGTCCTGTTTTCCACCCTTTCTCCTGCTTCAATTACAGCTGAGCAACCACTCCAGCAACTAAATCTTCTGTCGGCTTCAGCCAGTGCCTCTCAGTGAGGACGCAGTAGGACTAATATAGCTAACCCGTTATCCAGATGGAGTGAATGATGTTGTTTTTTATCCATTTCCAAAACCAAAAAAAAAAACAATTATGAGGGATAGGTGAGAATGTAGACATGATCAGACAGGTAATTATTATCACAGCCATGTCTCGTAGGGCTTGTCGGCACTTGGCAGTCAGGATAGATTATAGAAAAGTGAAGAATAACTTAATGTTTTCCTAATTTTGGCAAGATTTAAGCAGAGCTAGCTAGATTTTAAGGCCTAGTATGTGTATGGTGCTGAAACTAATATTTAGCCCACTTACAGTTCAAGATGGAAAAGGGCTTTATTAGTCCCGACATGAAATTAACGTCATAATTAAATTTACTATAACAAGAGCAGTACTGATTCATGATGTCTGTTTGACATTTGATGTTTTTCCTTAGTTTTTCCATTGTTAATGTTTCATTTATATGATCTTACAACTTGTTATATACTATATCATTCATTGGCATACTGAAGGCTTTGCTTTTGACTTCTAGAAGGAAAGTTTCCTGATCTCCAGAAATATAGATTACACTTTTCTAAGTTAAAACTATCTTTGTGTTCATTTCACATTTTGTGAAGTTTTTTTTCTGCTGTTTTTTTCTGCTCTGGTGTGATTAAATGTCTAAGACTGTGGAAAAGTTAACACGATGCTTTTTGACTAATTTTTTTTAACCTTTTCTCAAGAAACCCTACGTGTGCAAGATCCCAGGCTGCACTAAGCGGTACACAGACCCCAGCTCCCTGCGTAAACATGTGAAGACGGTTCACGGTCCTGAAGCTCACATCACCAAAAAACACCGTGGAGACACCGGCCCTCGGCCACCTGGCCCAGCTCTGACCCCTGGTGGCCAGAACTCTGACCTTCTGCTTGAGAAAGAAGAGACACGCAGAGAGGACTGTAAACTAATGGCCCCTGATAGTGCTCTGGTGAGTGAAGGATTCACAAGACATTTTATTCAGAAAAAGATGGATGCCTTTTAGGTCTTTTTTACTCAATAGATATGAGAGAGAGAGAGAGAGAGAGAGAGAGAGAGAGAGAGAGAGAGAGAGAGAGAGAGAGAGAGAGAGAGAGAGAGAGAGAGAGATAGCTGCTACTACTACGACTACTACAACTACTACTACTTTTGGCTGCTCCTGTTAGGGGTCGCCACAGCGGATCATTCATTTCCATTTCTTCCTGTCCTCTGCATCTTCCTCTGTCACACCAGCCACCTGCATGTCCTCTCTCACCACATCCATAAACCTCCTCTTTGGCCTTCCTCTTTTCCTCTTCCCTGGCAGCTCCATATTCAGCATCCTTCTCCCAATATACCCAGCATCTCAATCTTGCCTCTCTTGCTTTGTCTCCAACCATCAAACCGGAGCTGTCCCTCTAATATACTCGTTCCTAATCCTGTCCTTCTTCATCACTCCCAATGAAAATCTTAGCATCTTCAACTCTGCCACCTTCTGTCTTTTCGTCAGTGCCACCATCTCCAAACCTGGTGGTTTGGATGCTTGTGAGACCAGCTTGGTCTCACAACCATCCATCTTGTAAACCTTCCCTTTAGCTCTTGCTGGTACCCTTCTGTCGCAAATCACTTCTGCCACTCTTCTCCACCCACTCCACCCTGCCTGCACTCTCTTCTTCGCCTCTCTTCTGCACTCCCCATTACTTTTAACAGTTGACCGACCCCAAGTATTTAAACTCATCCACCTTCATCACTGCTACTCCTTGCATCCTCACCATTCCACTGTCCTCTCTCTTGTTCATGCATATAGAGATACGAGATATATGAGAGACGCATATATGAGGTGTGTGTGTGTGTGTGTGTGTGTTATGGTTGACCATTTGAGTCATATGTCAGGAGTCTTGCTGTGGCAATATTTTGCTGCTGCTTCCATGATGTCGACTGTCACAGAGCCCAACCCTTGAATAACTCTTTCACTCGGGTTCTCTTAAAATACTCTTAGACCAAAGAAATATCTAATTATCACATAAAACCATGAGTACATCTTTCAAACTAATCACATAGTAGCCCTTTTCATTCGCTGCCAGCTAGTTACTGTTCACATATTTATTTGTAGATGTCTTTTGTCAACATGCTATTTGGATGACACTTCTCTGATGATAGATGACCGTTTATAAATTCTCATTCTCATCTCAGATGACTTTTGACACTGTTGTAGTGCACATGGGACTCCTTACTGTGTTCTCTCTGCCTTTGCCTCTTTCTGTGTCTGTCTCTCTCACTCTCACACCCTCCTTCCTACTCAGAAATCCCAACCGAGCCCTGGTGGTCAGTCCTCCTGCAGTAGTGAGCGTTCACCACTGGGAAGTGCCAACAACAATGATAGTGGGGTAGAGATGAATCTAAACGCAGCAGGCAGTCTGGAGGACCTCACGGCACTGGAGGATGGAGTAGTGGGGGGAGGCAGTCGGGGTGGAGGAGGAGGGGAGGCAGGCAGCGCAGGGGGAACAATTGGCATGTCGGCCCAGGCTCTGAAGAGATTGGAGAACCTGAAGATTGACAAGCTTAAGCAGATTCGAAGGCCCACCCCTCCTGGGCGCTGTGCCAGTAACAAGCTACCTGCACTTCCTGGTAAGAGGTCGGGGTGTTCTAGTGAAGTAATTGCATTAAAGGCCATGACCAGCGAAAATCGAGTAATAAACATTTTAGAGCAATGTAGCTATTTTAAATATGATCAAATACACCTATATATATGTGTGTGTGTGTGTGTGTGTGTGTGTGTGTGTGTGTGTGTGTGTGTGTGTGTGTGTGTGTGTGTGTGTGTGCACTAACATTTTGCATTTTGTGGAAAATTTGCCATTTTGGTAGAAAGCATTAATTTCCCCATTCTGAGTGAAATAGCAAGTGATGTATCCGCGCTGTCACCAGACACTTAAGATGTGAAGATTTGTACTTGCTCCGACTCCAAGGCTAAGGGGAGAGTTTCCATAGATACTCTTTATTGAAACCAAGAGATTAAACAAAGCTCGTCATGTAGCCATTACTTTACCTTAACCCTAAACTCAACCACTGTAAATTGCAGCTGTCATTACTACTAAATCGACTTTTGTTTATGCATTGCACAACATTTTTAACTTATGTTGCTTATATGCTGCTTGCTAAGAATGTGAATCTGCAGTCCTCACCTGTCTCGTGGTGTCCGAGATACAAACAAAATAAACTGAAAAACAACAACAACAAAAAAAATCCAAACAAACAAAAAAAAGCTGTTTGAAGCAGAAAGAGTGGCGGGACAAGGGGAAATCAGCCATTGGACAGGATCTTTAAGGAATGGTCATTTTTATTTATTTTGAGGTCTTTACAGTTCAATAGAACAGGATGTCACAATTAGCACTTGCATTTAACACAAATAATGGTCAAAAAGGTCATATGAGATACAGATCAGTCTAAAGATTTTAAATCTTGCCTTGATATTGAAGCGCTGACTCTTAAAAAAAAATTTCCCTGATGCCATGCTATCTTATCTTTCCAGGTTCAGGGGAGTTGATAGGAATGTGTGCACCTTCTCCTCTCCTCTCTAATCGTCGTGTAATGGAGCTATCCAATCATGAGCTTGGAGGCAGTGCCTCAATGGCTTGCTCCACCAATGACAGGAGAGGAAGCGGCACCAGCAGCTTGAGCTCTGCCTACACAGTCAGCCGTCGATCCTCCATGGTGTCTCCTTACTTATCCAGCCGTCGCTCCAGCGAGGTCTCCCAGCTGGGTGGAGTAGGAGGAGGTGGAGGGGCCTGTCACCTCCAGGGTCCCGACCAAGGGGGAGGAGACCCCCTCTCCCCTGAGACCAACCGCAGAGGAGCTCCTTGCCATGGAAGAGGAGGGCTGCCAGGTCTGCCCAGTCTAACCCCCGCCCAGCAATACAGCCTAAAAGCCAAATACGCTGCAGCAACTGGTGGCCCACCGCCAACTCCATTACCCAATATGGAGCAGCCAGGAACCCCGGGAAGAAGAGGAGGTTTTCTGAGTGAGTACCAGGGGCAGCCGCTACCTCCTTTCCTTCAGCAAGGTGGACCTCGGAGGCACAGCGCCAACACAGAGTACGGTACCGGTGTGATCTACCCCCACCAGGCACCGGGGAATAACTCCAGGCGAGCCAGCGACCCTGTTCGATCAACAGCAGATTCACAGGCACTCCCCAAGGTCCAGCGATTCAACAGCCTCAATAATGTGGCCATGATGGGCCGGAGGAATGCACTGCAGCATTGTGGCTCTGACGCCAACATTGGCCGCCACATCTACTCCCCTCGGCCACCTAGTATCACAGAAAATGTCATGATGGAGGCCATGGCGATGGACCCACACCATGGTTCAGGGGATACCCGGGAGCACTCCATGATGATGCCTCCCAGAGAGAGAGGATTTTTGGGATATCACCAGCAGCAGCACCCCCTTGGAGTAGTTGTAGGACCCCCGTCTGACCAGCTTTCTCCAAGCCACGACACTTTGAGTTGCTCAGACCAAGGTTATATGCAGGGGCATTACCAGAACCAGCAAGGGGATGTTGGCTCCACTGGAGGTCAAATGGGCCCGGCAGGACCTGTTAATCCAGGCGGCATATCTAATACCCTCCTTCAGCAAGCCGAGTATAGTATGAGCAACTGCCAGTTGAGTCCCTCAGGTCCTCATTACCCCAGTCTGGGCAACGGTAGTGAGAGTCGAGCTGGGGCAGGTGCCTGGGGTGACAACCAGGTCCAGACTTCCAGTCATGGTCTGCAGAACGAGGGAGGGATCCAGTATGCAGACCCCAGCATGCAGCCCCAGTCGACTCAGTCCCACTTTAACTCCCAGCCAGGCCTCTACAACAGCCCAGATGGGACACACAAACTCACCATTAAACCAGAGCAACAGTTCCATCCTGGAATGGGAGTTGGAGACGCCTGCCAGAGTGCGAAACTCCAGCATGCCCAGCAGAGGGCGCTCTCCCACCAGCCGCTGGGCTACCAGCAGCAGACAGGCCAGATTATGATAAGAAGCCCCAACAACCCTAGCTGTGACTTCCATGGTCAGATGGAACTCCAAGGGCAAAACCAGAATACCTTTCCCAGTGGAGGAGGCCTGAGCCTTGGTTGTGCCAACTCGGTACTCCCTGATGGGCGGAGGTCCCAGACGCCAATGATGCAGGTGAAGGAAATGATGGTGAGGAATTATGTCCAATCTCAGCAGGCACTGATGTGGGAGCAGCAACAAGAACAGCAGCAGGGTGGAGTAAAACATCCACCTCTTTCTGACAGCATGGACATGAGCAGCCAGACGGCAATGATACAGCACAGTCCACAGCATCAAAACCAGAACCTCTTCCCAAATCAGGCCTATTCTTCCTACCCCAATCAAAACCTCATAATGAGTCCTCAGGCCCACAGCCGGGGCCCCAGCTCAGTGCCACCTAAAGACCAGCAGCTGCAGGGTCTCCAAGGCTCATGTTACGGCCAGGATATGGTTGTCCCCAGACCCCCCCAAGGGCGTAAACCCCTAAGCCGCCAGAACAGCCTATCACAGCAGTCAGTTGGGAGCTACCTTGGCAGCCCACCTCACCTAAGCCCTGCACACTCAACCTCCAGTCCCAGGCGAGGGGTCCGGCTGCCCCCGGTCCAGCATCCACACAGTGAAATGTTCTCTCCTTCTAACAACAACAACAACATGTTTTACTCGGGTCAGGTTCACATGGACTTGGAGAAACACATTGATCCACAGAACAGGCCTTGTCTGAACCATCAGCATAACATGGGATCCAGACTGGACCCCACAGGCAGCACCAAGTCCACCTCCCTCGGTCCCTACCCTGAGTCTGGCCCAATCTCAAATGCCTTGGAGAACCTTGATCTGGACAATGCTCAAATTGACTTCACATCCATCATAGAGGATGCTGAGCCCTCGTCCTTTAGCCCAGTCAACAATCCCCTGCAGGGGCAGCCGGGTACTTCATCCCAGGCCTCGTCACGCCTCACCACCCCCCAGACATCTGTCACTTTAGCCCCCCCAGGCTCCAGCCTGTCCAACATGGCTGTAGGTGACATGACGTCCATGCTGTCCTCGCTGGCGGGGGAAAACAAATACTTAAACACATTGTCTTAGGAGAAGCCAGAGTGAGTCTTTTTTTCTAAAATCTGCTAATATACTGAGACTGGCCAGTCCTCTATACCTTTATTGATATCAAAGATGGAAACATAGTAATGCTCTGGCTTGGGGCTAGCATTTTTTGTTTTTTTTTTTGTTTTAGCTGCAGTAAAGTGGACCTCACCAGTCAGATTTTGAATTGGAATATGGAAACAGCAGCCAATCCGAGTCCCCCAGCTGGTTGGGCTTCATCGCTTATTGTGATTGTGTCTTTTATCTTACATCCAAACCCAGGGAGAATACAGTGATCAAATGAACCTATGCCAGAACTGTCAGTCTGGTCTGTACTCACAAGCTCCCATAAGCCTCCGAATCTAAAACCTACTCCTGTTGCCTTGGTCTATTAACCCTCCTATTGTGTTCAAAAAGGGTTCACACCCATAGGCCCCTATCTCTGCAAAGCGCAGTGCAAATGTTGTTGCTAGTTTCCGACGGAAGCAGTTGTCATTTTCCCATCCAATCTACTTGCACCCATCTGAGTGCCCATGGACTTATTTGTCTAAAAATGAGGTGTGGTCAGGCACGTTGTTGGTGCTTTGCTATTTTGAGGCATTTGTGCCACTGACCAACAAAAACCTGGTCTAAAGTCAATGGCGTAGTATTTTCCTGCTATTTAAAGGGCACATCATTCAGATAGTAAGCTGTTCCTACACAGGCAGGTGCACAACGTGCTTACACTCTTCTTGTTACGCACAGGGATGCACAGCAGCGCACAAACATGCAAAGGATTACAACTAAAAACATTACAATATGAAAGATGATAATGGTGTACATCATGATATTTAAAAAAAAGAATGTCAAAATGGTTATAATGTTTATCAGAATTAGCTAATCACAATTGATGTTTTTGATGAGCGGCAAGCTTTTGTTTTGCTCACCTCCTAACATCATTATACCGCTTTCGGCATTGTGCAGCTGCCGGTGATGCCAGAAGACAAGGACACGCTCACCGTTACCTCCTCCCACAGCTGCTTCACCTCAGGGAGCTTTGGTGGAACGCTGCTGCTCCCGTAGATGGTCTGCTCGCGCACCTTCGCTTCGCGCACAAGCAGATCCATTTCCTCAGCAGAAAACCATTCGTTTCTCCGACTTGCCGAATCCCCCCATTTAAATAGCAATGCGCCAAGTTGCATGCACACCTTGGCTTTTAAAGGGAAATTCCTGCTATGGTATGGCCAAAACACACCCATGATTAATTAAGAGACTAAGTTCAAACCCTTTGCGCCTTGTGCCTTACTTTGCGCCCAGATTAGGTGCTGCTTAACTAGCAATAGTGGATTTGGACATGCCCTAAATGCACTTGTGCCATGCGCTTTAGACCATGCGCTATAGATTGCTTAAACAGAGTCCATAGGGTTTGCAGGTCAAATTTGACCCGTATTTGAATTCATTAACAAGCACTGAAAAAAACACTGATTATCATCCAGTAAAAAGTTTAATCTGTGCGGTGCGTCCGTGTGTGTGTGTGTGTGTGTGTGTGTGTGAATGTTTTAGTGGGTGCTGTAAAAATTTATTTTTGACATTTGTGGCAAAAGGTACTGGTCCTGGTGTCCTTCTTAGGGCAGCACTGGCATCTCTCCCTCTTGTTTCCAGTAGGCAAAGCTGGATGCATAGATACCGCTGCATCCTTGGCTTGAAGCAGAGGCAGGTGTTCGGGGTAGACATTGCCTTTGTTCAATAAGAGGGCTCACCGAAGCTCTTCCTAGTTCCTCCAGAAAGAGCTTCCTGTTTTATGGCGTTGCAGAGTTCCACCCAGCATTAAATTCAGTCCACACTACAAATGCATTGTAAGCCAAAACATCCAAGATGTTGTAAGAGATGACCAATAGCCACCTTGCTGTCATTCATTCGGAAGTGTAGGTGCCAGTGACCTTATCTAAGTTGTCCACTCCTCCTTTGTCTCCTTTGTTTTTATTGTAATCCAGGATTACTTCTGCCTTTTTGTCTTTGTCTTTGCTCACAGCTGCAGTCTTGTGGAGTGTTTTCACCGGCATCTCACTTTTGTTCCTCTTGGGACAGTACGACACAACTGTGGTGTCTTCAGTAAAGGCAAACTTCGAGGAGAGAGCAGCCCTGTCCTTTCCCAAGAAGACCTGGGGCACAGCTCAGGTTTATTTTTCCTGACTGTCCCCACCATGGTCAGCTTCTTTCACAGCAGCTCTTGTCTGAGGTCATGAGAAGTGAAAAAATTGCCGCAAGTGATGTTGTCCCCCTGAAGACCCTCTGTCATTTCCAGCACTACACATGCCCTGGTTCTTCTCTGGCACAGCTCCAGCAGGGTTTACCTGTATATATTTGCATATTCCATGCATAGCTTTTCCTTGCATCAAAAGATGTGCAGATTTTGATGCCATATTTTTCAGGCTTACTTGGAATATATTGTCGAAATGGACAATGACCGCTGAATGGGACCAGCCATTCATCTACTGTGACCTCAGGCCCTGGATTGTAGGTCAATGGCAAGCATTCCACCCATTTGTTCCATCCATTATCCAAGCTGCTTTTCCCATTCGGGGTCACGGGATGCTGGAGCCTATCCCAGCAGTCATTGGGCGGCAGGCGGGGAGACACCCTGGACAGGCCGCCAGGCCATCACAGGGCCGACACATTCGCACCTAGAGACAATTTTAGTACGGCCGAGTCACCTGACCTACATGTATTTAGACTGTGGGAGGAAACTGGAACAGCCAGAGGAAACCCAAGCAGACACAGGGAGAACATGCAAACTCCACACAGAGGATGACCCGGGATGACCCCCAAGGTTGGACAACCCCAGGGCTCGAACCCAGGACCTACTTGCTGTGAGGCGACCGCGCTAACCACTGCAACACCATGCCGCCCCATGGGTGCAAGTTTGTCCTTCTCACAACGAGCAATCTTGTCTCACGATTGTCAAATCGAATAACTCGAAAAAATATGGAAGACCTGAAGTAACATAGTAGCATGGAAAATAGCCTGGCCTGTTTCAGCATCCCATAAACTAGAAGTGGCATCATTGTTGGATTTGTATACCCCAGCACATGTCAGCAGCCCCATGTAAGCATGGAAATGGCATGTGTCAATCTCCCTCCAACTATTCCCAAACACTTGTCTCCCCTCCATGTTGTTCATGTCAGTAATGATCTTTTCTATAGGCTGTGGTATAAAAAGCTCAAAGGCAGATTGTATGTCTTTGACATGTGAGACTGCATACCTTGTGGGACTCGATTATATTTCATGATTGTTCTCTACCCTGCATTTCATAGGGGATCGAAGACCATTGCTATTTTGCCATTTTTTTTTTAATGTCACTGTCTTTCTTTGAGCTTCTGAATCATTCGGGTGCTCTTCCTCATCAGAGCTCTTTCAGACACTTCCTCTATTTCACATTCACCCTGCACCCCCCCCTCCTCGTCATGATCAAAAATATAATCAAGAGCTTCTTAAGTTGTGAATCTGTTTCTCATGTTGACAACTGCAGATGCTGCTTCAGAATGAGATGTGGGTAAGGCCTCAAACAGGTCCTACTTATACAGCGATTTCTATAACCACTCCACATAATAACAGCATAAAAGTATATAAAGTGACAGATCAAAGGGTATTGTCTTGAGTGTGTGTGTGTGTGTGTGTGTGTGTAGGAGGGGTCATATTTGCTGCATGCCACTGTACAATTGAATTCAAGTCAATATGCTTCCTTGGCATGAAACATAATTTTAATATTATTATACTATTATCATATGATTTTATTGCTATTATTTTTGTTTTGACATCATTTTTGTTATTCACAATGGTTTGGCAACATTTACTATGTATTTCCCTACATAAACAACCCATAATTACTACCAGGTCAAATTTGACCCATAACCCCACAGATGTAACTTTTTTATAGACATTTAAAAAAAAAAAAGATGTTCATTGTCAAAATGTGGTTTATTGTATCCAGTAGGCCATTGTTGAGGATCTAATGAATCCGTGTTTTGATCAGAAAAACAATTAAAGGTATGTTTCACACATCTAAACTTGAAAATGAGTCAAATTTGACCCGAACACAATAGGAAGGTGAAACCCTTGGTCAGGATGTGAAACCAGCTGTCTGCATGTCCTCTATATAATCTCGACATGAAGAGGGTGATATGTTTTAATGAGCCTGGGTCTCAGGCTGAGACTAATTTACTTATTTGTTCCTGGGCTCAGGAAACAAACAAACAAACAAACAAACAAAAAAAACCTCCCCTAAACCTTAAGCCAAAGGTGCCTAGTGAACTTTCCTCCCTGGACTGTTTCCCCTGCTGCCTTGGTGCTTTGTATTTTCCGTGCCGAGCGTCAGAGGCAGAACTGTATATGCCTGATATCAATTTGATGCTGAACTTTCTCCAAACAGGCATTCCAGTCACACATGACTGTGGCAGCAGTGGAGCAGAGAAGGGTACATGTAAATAAGTTTCATATCCATTTATCTATATATGCTGTGTATATGACAATGTAGACAGTGAAGCATCCACCTACTGTCTCGAGATGGACAACTTGGATTCTGAAGGCCAATACTGAGATAACGGTTGACGAATTTGTCGGTTGAAGAGCTGAGTGAAAACATAGAGTGCTTTTAGTGACTGAAAAAAAAAACAATGGCGTCTCAGTCGTACTTTGGCGTTTCCTCTCATCAGGGAACAGCACACTCTATGTTAGTGTCAAATCAGTATTCACACACAGCGTACAGACTCACATACACACATATGCACACACGCATGCACACATGCACACACACATTCTCAGGCCTCATAATCTTTGGAGTTCGAATTATTGGCCTTTCCAGACAGCGTTTGCACTCCACACATGTTTACTGTAAGTGTTCCTAACCCAGCTGTGTACTTATTTTTCAAACGTGTGATTTATGGAAAAAGAGAAATGCAGAAAGTGCCTTGCTCTGTCTGAAGCTACACGCATAGGGGCTGATGAGAACAGCTCAGACTTCTGTGTGTGCACAAACCCCTCCATTGTGTGTTGAAGGGTTTTAATGATCGTTCCCTTCACTCTACTTTAATCCTACCAATGACTTAAACATCAATCAGCTGAGGATGACGGCCATTTCATAAGAAACCCGAGTCAGCTGTTGTTTATGTGTTAACAGACCAATAGTCGTGGCCTTTATTCGGGGGGCATTTAGTTATGTTCATAGCTGAATGATGCTGCACTGTTTCTCTGGCCCCAATATAATTATTTGGAAAATATGATATCGCCAGTGCGGGAAAGATTCAAGGCATTTAATTATGGCTAGCATTGTCACAAAATTCAAATTGTATGGGTACGCTGAAGTACTATCGTGTGACTTATGAGATGCATTATCTTGAAGTAGGCTGTAGTTTTTTGTATTTTAACTAATTTTACACTGTGGCATTGCACTGACTACAGCACTGTTTGGGAAGGTCTCTTTTTGTCTGCGTTATTCATATGAACCTCATTTTTTTGTGTTTTTTTTTTGATAATGATTCAAAGGGTACCACAGTATTTTATGATAGTCATTCAAGAACCCACCTGAGCACAGCTGGATCCCATGAGGCCACATGAAAGGGTTGTTGGAAGATGTTTTCCCGTGGCCGCTCAGAACACTAAAGTCTTATATAGCCTCATAGCATTACTAAGCATATAGAAGCATGGACGTTTTATCGGTCCTCACTTTGCAAGAAGTGTTCAACCTACCAAAGACTTTCTAGACTGACCGGATTTGGATGTACAAATAGCCTCACTTAATGCAACACTAACAACAGCAATAAGGACATGAGCATTGATTGATAGTGCTGTTCCTTAGAATGTATGAAAAGTTTTGTAAAAAAAAAAAAAAAAACTTTTTATGATAATGAACTTTATGGATGTTGCCTTCTTTTTCTGTGTGTTTTTGATAATGGTCATCCTTCAACCAGACTTTTTGCTGGCAAAAGAATATCAAGTTTGGCAACATTGAAGTTATAAGAGTAGCATCCACTATATTACACAAAAAAAGCAAGTGTTATATTTTGTGTAAAATTTTCTACATTTTTATATAAATGTACTATATTTTACCAGTTTATGAATAAATTTTTTTCAGTTTGGGATGGATCCAAAATGTTTGAAAGTTATTTCTCTTTATTTGCGGTCTTTTCTTATGTTTTAAGTGATTTTTGTTGTTCTTGCTTGGTGTGTTTTGTTGCAGCACTCACTGACTGACAAAGCATTAATCCAGCTCAGGTATTATTAACGAGTCACGGGGTTGATGTCACGTGGTGATGTGACGACGTTCAGTTTAAGACACTCAACGCCCAATTTAAGGACACCAATCAGGGAAAGGCCAATTCGTTTGGAGCGCATTCGTTTTTTGCTCAATTCTTGCAATACCTCCATCTTTCCAGTAGAGGGCAGTACAGCCTGAGAACGAATACAGAGATTTCCTAATTCATCGATCAAGATTAAAAAGGCAGCACCGAAAACGTAATCCAGTACACTGTACAAAACGTACCATCCAAGCTGCAGGCAGAGGAACCAACCCCCTTAGATGTGGTCCAACGCTGTTTCACACCAGAATTAGTGAAAGTCGTCTAACTAATTAGCCAAACTCAAGCTTAATGAAACATTTCAACAACTCTTTCATTCTGCATTCTTAATTGTCCTCTCTTTCCCATTTCCTGACAGACTAATAATAATAAAAACCTCTCAGTGCATATAATTCTGCCCACTTTCCCTCCTGACGTGACACCGCAGCCCATTAGGAGTTGCTGGGAGTTGCCATAAAAGTGGGTGAGCGTATGTGCGGCTGCTCTCGGTGACATCAGTGCCTGGACAGACTCTATGTGGTCAGTGGGGACTGGCACCCTGGGCGTCTGCATGAACACTGAGGGGAAAAATAAGGCTACTTGCAAACTTAAATATCTTAAATGTTGTTAAAATGAGGGGGGAAAAAGTTGAAAGAGATGAACAGGAGCTTTACACAAAGGTCTTAACCATGCTGAAGCCTGTGACGCTGTGAGGTAGCATGCATGAATTGGTCAAGTGTGACACTACTGGAATCCCCTAAAAAGAATAAAATTTCCTAAAAAAAAAAAAGAGCAAAAACTGATTGCTTTTATCTTTAAATGTATCAAACCCAATATCTTGTGCTTTTAACTTTTCTATCCAAATTGTCTTGTTATAAGTACAGTATAGGTCGATGTTTTTGTATTCTGACAACTGAATGTAGGCTTAGGTGACTGGCTGTGCCTGTCATCTTGGATTTTCAAAAAGCTGACACAAACTGTTTACGTGATTTTATTTCCTCTTCTACTGGTAGTTAGCATACTTTTTACAGTGTCAGCTTCTCTTCTTCCAGTGGCCCCAGTAGGCCCAGGGCTGTATTGGCACAATGATGTGTGGCATATGGCACAGTGAGGACAGACAGCCACTACATCCTGGCAGTGACACTACAAGTTGACTCATACACTCCAAAGGGGGAGTTTCCCCGAAAAACTACCAACTTCAGATCTGGCTATCTAAATTTTGTGGTTTGAGACAATAGCCACGTTTGCACACCAGGGAATATATACTATGACAGGGGGAGGTCACAAAATGTCAGATAGAGGCGTACAATGGACTTGTAGGCAAACACGAATAAAAGCCACAACTAACCTGATCACCATTTGACTTGTTAAATGTTTGGAGAATTACTCACTGGGCCTGAGCAGGGCCCAGTGAGTGTGTTGGCTTGTTTTCCCATGTTGGCAAAAGATAGAAAACACTTTTTTTGTCGTATTGACTGCTCCAACAATGACTGTTATTTTCATAGCCAGGTGCTTGGGTCATTGACATATTTCCTAGGCTGTTTTATCTAAATATAAAGTCATACTATTAAAACTATGTTTGGATATTTGACCACGTATAGAAGACATTTCAAGCTGATTACAATTTTTTTCTGAGATTCATCTTTTATGTGCAAAGATTTTGTGTATATAAAAGTAGGACGATTGTCTGTAAACAGTGTAACATCACAACAAATAACCCTTTGTCGACCCCAAAAAAAACTTGCAACTCTTGCTCCTTTCTTTTTTGGAAAACCGTAGCTGCTCTTTGTCACTAATCCAATTTCGTTGTTTCAAAGGAGTTAAATTGATTTATTTTTCACTTTTTGTGATGCATTATTTGTTCCATGCACTTTGAAGAAAGCAACGTCTACATTTTTAGAAAATAATTGATAGCAAAACAATACCTCAATTATTACTATTACCAGCACTACTACTACTACTACTGTTACTACACTATTTCTATGCCTATTATTAACCACTACCGCTACTCTGTTACTGTACTGTTACTACACCTATTATTACTGCTACTGCTACAACTCTGTTACTACACTATTACCACATATATTATTACCACTACAGGTACTCTGTTACTACACTATTACTACACTTATTATTACCACTACTGCTACTCGGTTACTGCACCTATTATTACCACTACTGCTACTCTGTTACCACACTATTACTACACCTATTATTATCACTAGTGCTACTCTTCCACTCTTCCACCAGAGTGCTTTTCTTCACTAGTGTTACCGCTTCCGGTGTGGGAAGATGGGGGCGCAAATTCGTGTTTGCAGCGGCCTCACCCAGTACCTGTGTGGGAAGATGGCGGTGCGAATTTACGTTCGTGGCAGCATCACCCAGTGTTTTTGTCCATGTCCGCGTCTAATTTTGTCTTCGTTTGATGGCTGGGAGAGCTGGCGCTGGATCGGCTGGGAGAGCTTGGTCTGCTGCATCCTCTGAGCCCAAGGACCACGACCCTGCCTGCAGTTTTGCCCGAAGAGATAACACCGAGGGTGGTCTGACAGGATGAGGAAGTGGGGCAGGCTACGCTAACTGCTCGTCCATACAGACCGGCAGATCCGATAACACGAGAGCGGTCTGGCGGTGGCCTCGCCTAGCCTTGACTGTGTTTCTAGTGTCGTCATGTGGAGTGGGGAGAGGTGTATCAAAGGTGTCTTGCTGGGAGAGCTAGCGTTGGATCGGCTGAGGCAGCTTGGTCTGCTGCGTCCTGTGGGCCCAAGGACCAGGGCCCTGACTGGAGCTGCGCCCAAAGAGGAAACATGGAGAGCGGTCTGACAGGACGCTGAAGCTGGGCAGGCTAAGCTAACTGCTAGCCCATGCAGACCGGCAGCTCCGACAGTCGTCCTGGCTGGCGTTTGTTCTCCTGGACAGTGATTTTTTTTTTGTTTTTTTAGTTTAGATATGTTAATTTGGATATACACTGAACGAAAATATAAATGCAACACTTTTGTTTTTGCGCCAATTTTTCATGAGCTGAAATCAAAGATCTAAGACTTTTTCTATGAACACAAAAGGCATATTTCTCTCAAATTTTGTTCACAAATTTGTTTAAATCTGTGTTAGTGAGTGCTTCTCCTTTGCTGAGATAATCCATCCGCCTGACAGGTGTGGCAAATCAAGATGCCGATTAGACAGCATGATTATTGCACAGGTGTGCCTTAGGCTGGTCACAATAAAAGGCCACTCTAAAAAGTACAGTTTTATCTTTAAAATAGACATTCATTAGGCACTGAACTATGGAATTCACAGATATGTGCGGGGGGGGGGGGTCAGAAAACCAGTCAGTATCTGGTGTAACCACCATTTGCCTCACTCAGTGCAATACATCTCATTCGCATAGAGTTGATCAGGTTGTTGATTGTGGCCTGTGGAATGTTGGTCCACTCCTCTTCAATGCCTGTGCGAAGTTGCTGGATATTGGCAGGAACTGGAACACGCTGGCTGTCGTATACGCCAATCCAGAGCATCCCAAACATGCTCAACGGGTGACATGTCCGGTGAGTATGCAGGCCATGCAATAACTGGGATGTTTTCAGCTTCCAGGAATTGTGTACAGATCCTTGCAACATGGGGCTGTGCATTATCATACTGCAACATGAGGTGGTGGATGAATGGCACAACAATGGGCCTCAGGATCTCATCATGGTATCTCTGTGCATTCAAAATGCCATCAATAAAATGCACCTGTGTTCGTTGTCCGTAGCATATGCCTGCCTATACCATAACCCCACCGCCACCATGAGCCACTCTATTCACAACGTTGACATCAGCAAACCGCTCACCCACATGATGCCATACATGCTGTCTGCGATCTGCCCAGTACAATGAAAACCGGGATTCATCCATGAAGAGAACACTTCTCCAAAGTGCCAGATGCCATCGAAGGTGAGCATTTGCTCACTCAAGTCGTTTACAATGACGAACTGCAGTCAGGTCAAGACCCCGGTGAGGATGACGAGCATGCAGATGAACTTCCCTGAGACAGTTGCTGAAAGTTTGTGCAGAAATTCTTTGGTTATACAAACCAATTGTTGCATCAGCTGTCCAGGTGGCTGGTCTCAGACGATCTTGCAAGTGAAGATGCCGGATGTAGAGGTCCTGGGCTGGCATGATTACACGTGGTCTGCGGCTGTGAGGCCGGTTGGATATACTGCCAAATTCTCGGGAACGACTTTGGAGACGGCTTATGGTAGAGAAATTAACATTCAAATCACGGGCAACAGCTCTGGTGGACATTCCTGCAGTCAGCATGCCAATTGCACGCTCCCTCAAAACTTGCGACATCTGTGGCATGGTGCTGTGTGATAAAACTGCACATTTTAGAGTGGCCTTTTATTGTGACCAGCCTAAGGCACACCTGAGCAATAATCATGCTGTCTAATCAGCATCTTGATATGCCACACCTGTCAGGTGGATGGATTATCTTGGCAAAGGAGACATGCTCACTAATACAGATCTAAACAAAATTGTGAATAAACTTTGAGAGAAATAGGCCTTTTGTGCACATAGAAGAAGTCTTAGATCTTTGATTTCAACTCATGAAAAGTTGGAGCAAAATCAAAAGTGTTGTGTTTATATTTTTGTTCAGTGTATGTGTTCTTGTAGTTTTTGGATATGTGTTTTTGTGTTTGTGTTGCACTGCTGTGGGCTGTTTCATTTCATTTCATATGCGCAAGTGCATGAAATGAAATGACAATTAAAGTGTTTCTGATTAATACTCTGTTACTACACCTATTATGAATACTAATGCTACTCTGATACTACACTTATTACTACCACTACTGCTACTGTTACTGCACTGTTACTACACCTATTATTACCACTACGGCTATTCTGTTACTACACTATTACTACACCTATTATTACCAGTACTGCTACTCAGTTACTGCACTGTTACTACACCTATTATTACCACTATTGTTACTCTGTTACTACACCTATTATTACCACTACTGCTACTCTGTTGCTACGCTAATATTACAACTATTATTACCACTAGCGCTACTCTGTTACTACACTGTTACTATACTTATTATTAACACTACTGCTACTCTGTTATTACACTGTTACCACACTTATTATTGCCGCTAGTGCTATGCTGCTACTACATTGTTACTACACCTATTATTACCAATACTGCTACTCTGTTACTACACTGCTACTACACCTATTAGTACCACTACTGCTACTCTGTTACTACACTGTTACTACACCTATATTACCACTACTGCTACTCTGTTACTACACTATTACTACACCTATTATTACCACCAGTGCTACTCTGTTACTACACTGTTACTACACCTATTATTACCACTACTGCTACTCTGTTACCAGACTATTACTGCATTTATTGTTACCACTACTGCTACTCTGTTACTACACTGTTACTACAGCTATTATTACTGCCTCTACTAATCCGTTACCACACTATTACTACACCTATTATTACCACTGCTGCTACTACTCTGTTACTACACTGTTGCTACACCTAGTGCTACTCGCTTACTACAATGTTACTACACCTATTATTACCACTACTGCTACTCTGTTACTACACTATTACCACATCTATTACCACTACAAGTACTCTATTACTACACGTATTATTACCACTTCTACTCCTATATGTCAACTACAACCACAACTACCACTACCATTACATCTATTTCTAATATTATAATAATAAAACAAATAATAAAAAAATTATCTTACTTGAAATTTGTTTACATTCATTATCTTTGCATAAAATACGTCTTTTCAATTTTAGAGCTGCTGACCGATAAACCTTTGGTCTTTTTAAAAAAAAAAGTACATTGAAAACATTCACTTCATATCACACATCGACTTTCATATGTAGGTTTAAGACTGATAGTGTTATCTTAAGGCAAGAGATAAGGATGCAGGAGGACCGTACTGGATCTACTTCTGAAAATAAAATAACAACTGATGTGCTGCTAATACAGCTTTAAACAACTTTGAATGTAGGTAAAATGTAAAGTTCGTTTATTTCTCGTATGTATTTAGAAAGTTTAACAGGCCCATGTGCTTCCAAATAAAGTTGCATTTGACCCATTGTAAAAAAAAACATGAAAAGGAGAAAGTTGATGTAAAGATAACGTGAACTCAGACAACTTCTGCAGCTAACTTAACCTCCACTGCTTCTTAGAGATACAAATGGAAATGCCAAAATAAGAGCAGAGGTTTTCAAATGCAAAAAAAAAAGAGGAGGCTGCATAATGGCCTTTCTCTTTTCTTACTCGGCCATTCAAGAAAGGCTTTTTCTTTTTTCTTTTTTTTCTTTTCTTTTCTTTGTCACTTGGGTTGGCATATAATTAACTTCTGCTTAATATGCTGTTAAAGCCCCCCCCCTCCTCATGGCTGCAGCTTTGAACCCACAGGCCACAGTAAGGGACAAACCCCACCAGTGGGACCGCTTGTCCCATGCAACTCTGTGTGTGTGTGTGTGTGTGTGTGTGTGTGTGTGTGTGTGTGTGTGTGTGTGTGTGTGTGTGTGTGTGTGTGTGTGTGTGTGTGTGTGTGTGTGTGTGTGTGATCTATACACACGTGTGTATAGATGTGCATGTTAGTAAGAGTATTCTGTAACAAACTCTAATTAAAGCCCAGCTTCTGACCACCACAGGATTGCTACATATCAGTTTGTGCAGCGTGCATACACCATGCTTTATTCAAGTTACAGAACATATTCCCTTTGTTAATTATACATTGTGGTGGAAATTTGGAGGATTTAAAAAAAAACAATTAACCAGCGGGGAAATACAAATGTATTTAAAACTACATTGTCTTAAAACTGATTCTACTTGCATAAAAAATGGATGTATACACTCAATTCATTATATATAGCATAGGCTCATGTTGAATACATTTCCCCAGGACCTCTGATGTACCTTTACTTACATCCTCTACTCCCTCTAGCGCCATCTGGAAGAGTGTTTATTGCCCCCTTCTCCTCCCTCTTTTCCCTTCTTTTCCTCCTCTCTTTCCTCTATACCTCACACCACAATGGGCAATGACCCTCTGTCTCTTTTCTCTCTCTAACCCCTTCACCCCCCCCCCCACACACACACCTTTGATCGGAATGCTTTTTCTCCACAAATCCACACTTGGTGAGGGTGAAGAGAAACGTGTTTTTGGATACGCCTATAATTTGCTGAAGTGAAAAATGCCTACAGTTGGTTTTAACCTTGTCATATAGTGAGCTTGGCACAAAGGCCAATAGGCAAATACACTTCATTCATTTGACCTTATGAACGTATGATCAGAGTTTTTTTTGCATTCAGTTTATGGGTTCTTCTGTTATGTGAATGTACTGTAAAAGTGATATGCATTTTCACGTGGGTCTTCATCATCTTGAATAAAACTGTTGTCAGTTTTCTTCTACGTCACAATGGTCTATCATAGTCCTGGTTAAGGACCAGTGAAACGGAGTGTTTATGTAGCCTACGCCGAGGAGCGCTGTTATTATTTTGGCAAAAACTCCAACAGTTAGAGGTGTGTGTCTGTGTGTGTGTGTGTGTGTGTGTGTGTGTGTGTGTGTGTGTGTGTGTGTGTGTGTGTGTGTGTGTGTGTGTGTGTGGGTGGGAGTGTGGGGGTTGTTAGATTAGCTGTAGATAAAGGTAGGGGGGTCCCCAAACTTGTATTGGAGTTTTATATCGGATGTTTTTTCAATTGCAAAAGAGATTACGTTCCAGGTTGGCGCACAAAAGCCCGTCAATGCACCACTTCCTACAGCCATCCAGGGCTGAATGGGGCGCAGGACGGGGTCCACTCCAGGGTACTTGAGCTGCAGGTGCGACGTGCATAACAGCTACGCCATAAAAACATGGAGGAGGAGGGAGGGGGGGTGATTTGCATGTTTATACATAGGTCTACCTGCTCAGATGGACATGCATTCCGTCTGCCAGAATTCAACCCACTCTGCACTTGGAAAAATCAGTAAATCCGTAGACTTGATGGTAGAAACATACCCGGTGAGGGTATTTAGGGAAAGGTTTGATTCAGGCAAATCAGCACGGTCAGAACTCAATCACGCCGAAAGCAATAACGCGCAATAGAAGCGCGCGCGCGAGCGCGCACGCACGCACACACACACACACACACGCACGCACACACTCCAGAAACTGTGACCAGTGCGAGGGCAGGGGATGCTGTCACTGTGAGCCTACTTCTCTCTCAAGGAGGATGCAGCAGCGTGGGTGCGAGGTGATAGACTCAGACGCAGAGGAACGGCGCACTCGTCTGAGCGTGTGGTCGGACAGCGGAACAAGCCGGCCTACGGTCCAAACTTTAGGAAAGAAGTTAAAGTCGTAGGGCGTCGAGGGAAAAAAAAACAACAGCCAAACAAAAGAAGAAGAAGAAAAAACTCCGCCGTTTACCTTTTGCGAGTGACTGAGCCGCTGCCAGGGCCAAACTTGTGCCGATGACGTCACCGCCGCTCGCCGTGCGTTGCCGACGCCGCTTGGACCTCCGTCAACACTTGAGTCACCCGCTGTGACCGAGGGCGATGTTTTACTCCGCTCAATCACGCACACACACACGCACACATACACATACACACTTCATGCTCTCCGGACAGTTTCTGTGACAAAAAAAGAGGAAAAAAAACTCATCGCCAGGATGACAGAGGAAAGCAGGGGCAAACGAAGGAAACAAGCAAACCCCAAGAGGAACCACGGTAAGAAAAGTGTCACTCGCCTAACAGTGTACAGAAAGTTTGGTAAATGACGGTATCGGTTATTGATGTGGCGGCCGGGTCTCGCTGCCTCGACGAGGACCGTCTTTTTGCAAGTCTTCTGGATGTAGCAGGGGTGGCGCGATCGCGCCGTGCGGGTGTAGCGCCTCACATGTCACCTGCATGGCTGAGTTGTGTTGCTGCTCCTTGCAACAGATGTGCAGCCGACTTTCGTGAGGTTGCGTTTCTCCTACCTGCTGGTAGACTCTACCTGGGCAAGGCGATGAAATCACACACGAGTGGCGGTCCCCAAAGTTCAGCTCGCGCACAGCGTGTACAGCCGCGCGGCCACCAGACCCTGTGTAGTAAGTATTCACCGGCTGTCACGAACCTGCAGGGTTGACGGTTTTAAAACGAAGCTTGCACCCTCGGCTGCGAATGATCAAGCATTTTAAAGTTATCGGAAGTTGGGATGGTAGTTTTATTTTGATATATTTTCTTTTCTAATTCATCGGGGGTCCTTGTTAAACTTCTCTCTGTAGCGTTAAACAAAGTTGTCCGTGGCACGTGTCTGAATCTGCTTAGTTAAAAAGCGTGATGCGCGTGCTCCGGTCGTGCTCGTTTGCTCGTTATAATTAAGGTAATGAGTTACGCACACAGGCCTATAGCGCGTTTTATACATTATCCTTCAAAACCTTTGCAACCCACCGTGACTTTTTTGTTGTTTCTGTTTTTTTGCTAGTTTGCAAAGATTGATATTTAAACAGATCTTTGTTTGTTTGTTAGTTTGTTTGTTTGTTTTAGCAGAAATTGCATATTTTTTATATGTATAGGCATCGCATTTAATATTTAAAATGCTGAAAAATTAAGCAACAGTCTATTGAAGAGCGAGAGAGGAGAAAAGTTTGAGACTTTTAAATGAACTTTACTTTTAGTCATCCCAAGGCCATTAGATGTCATAGAGAGACTCCAGGCTCCATGAATTACTTACAAGTTGCGATTGAATTCAAAAGCCTGTGAGATAACCGAGATCTCAGCAGTCATACATAGCAGTCATGTGACATGCCTGCTGGTAAATGGAAACGTTTAAGCGGACGGTGCATTTAAATATAGCCTACCGTAGGTACCATGTGCTTATTCATCTTGTTTTATGAATACCTGCAGCAAATGCTCAAGATCAAGTCTATTAAAAGGGTCTTTTCATTTTTAATAGGCTACATCTCTCTATCACTTCATGATGACGTCTATCTGTAAACATTCTTCCGCTAAGAGTACTACTTTGGGGAAGTGAATACAAACACTACACTGAATATAGATCTTGTAATCAGTGTAAAGTGTCCGTTCATGCCACTAGTGACTCCGGCTAGATTAATTATTTCAAATAATGCAGAAGTGCTCTCAGAGGTGAGTGCAGATGTAGTAGACAAACTAGAGTATTGACTCAGACTCACAACAGACACACAGGCTCACATAAGCACAAAGACACATGCACAAACAGATATGCACACACTATACTGCACACAGCGCTGGATTAATGTTTTCTCTTTATTGATTTTTTTTGGGGGGGGGCGAGGGGGCGGGTTGATGAAAGCCAGTGTAAATCATGCAATGCAGTTTTTGGCCCCGCTCTGACAAGCAGTCACCACACTGGACTTGGTTTGCTGTAAGGGGCCTGTTTCCTTGCTGGGTTGGAGTTTGATCCAGAGAGGTGTGAAACTTCATAGATTTTAACGCCATGATGAAATGTCCCTCTGCCAGCTTACGAGTAATGGACAGACACTCGTGCACATAAACACACACGTACATACGCATGCAATGCATGCACACACACATGAATGCCTGTGCCCATGATTTTGTACACACACATAGAATCATGCACATGTGCCCACAGACACACAGACACACACATTAACTGGGCACTCCATCATCCCTTCTCGTTATAGATAGCCCTTTCGCAGACAGACTTCATACTTCTTCATTCATGGAAAACTTCACATTAATGTAAAGAAAATCCATCATCAAAAGCCATTCAACATTTAGCAAATAGGAGCATCACACATTACCAGTCCAGTTCCTCTAATTTCTTTTATGACCACCATGGACTGATAAGCATGGCTGTTATTTGATTTTCTGTGGGTTTATTTATTTATTTATTTTTAACGACAGACGAATATCTCAGAAGTAAATCCAGGAAAAGGACAAACTTATCCCATATGTATCGTGATACATATAAAAAAAAACATTCCTCACATGTTGAGAATCATTTGAGAACTCTTCCCACCTAAGCCGATTTGTAGCATATCCTATGGTACTAAAAGAAACCCCTTTGCTCTTAAACTTTCCTTTAATTTCCCCACACAAGGCAAAACGGGGATATCAACATGCATACATTCATGTGTATGCACATGTTATGCTTGCACATTTCTCCCTCATAGCGTGCATCCTTGTGCACACCGTGCACGCCTCGTGCTCCCAGGCATGTGAGTGTTGCTACATATGTGTGCGTGTCTATTCCGTGTGCAGAGCTTGGAATGTGCTGGATTGGAGGCGGCTATGTGTGCAGGGAGTGAAAAGGTCCTTGATAAAACCAAATGAATTTGGCAGGCCCGACTCATAAGACAGCGATTAGGGGATCTTTTCCAAACCAGAAGAAAGAGAGAGAGAGAGAGAGAGGGAGGGAGGGAGAGAGAGAGAGAGAGAGAGAGAGAGAGAGAGAGAGAGAGAGAGAGAGAGAGAGAGAGAGAGAGAAAATACAGCCTGACTTTATTCTTCTTTCTCCAAGGCGCCTATTGATTATGTCTCTGTCTACCCCAATAAAACTGTCAATGTCCACCAATATCAAGCAATGTGCGGAAATTACTACTCTTCTTTTCCAGCAGATTGGAAGCAGCCCTGCTAACAGCCTTAAGGACAGACAAAGGGAAACATACCCATTGGAAACGACAACTTGAGTTGTCTTTGCTCGGTGCGAGTCAGGGAGATTAGAGTTTCAAAGACTGCGAATTAATTAGCTGGGGGTTTAATAGCCAAGTCGAACAGTGTGCTGGTGTTCTCCGGGAGCAATGATCTCTGACACCGCTGGGTTGATTTGACGGGGTAAGGATTATCTCCCAATTGGTTGCAAGTATGATGAAACGCCTCACCATAATTTTAATTTGCTGAAATGTTTTCTACCCAACGCCACTTGCACTTTAGATAAATTGGTAATCTCTAATGTGACGACATGATTTAATGAGGGGTGGAGGAGATGATATCTACTTGTTTTTCTACAAAAATGATTAAATTGATCCTCGTGGTTATCGTCATATGATGAAATGATTCATTGTTTTAATGAAAACGATGAAGCTCGTTAGAACCTTGTTTTTGGTTTTGGAAGACAGTTTTTCATGAAAGGGAACCATTACCTCCCCTCCATTCTCTCTTAATGGAGTCAAACAAATGTCCCTTTAGATGATTTAAGGGAAGTTTATATGGGCTGGCTGATCTGCCATATTGGTTAGAGAAGCTGAGAGGGTGAAAGGCTCAGCATACTTCTATTGAACTGGTTTATGTGAAGCCTTTTGCAATCATGTCAGACAATAAGTCGTTTCAGACCTTTACTGAACAAACTAAACTTGAAGGTAGGATGGAGGATGTCATCTGTATATGTAATAGGGGCTCCCACGGCCTCCATACTCGCCCCTCCATAAATTCTCACTGAGTTTTCCTGCAAAGTTATTCATGGTGAGTGGCAAACAGTCTCTGCACTGGCGGAAGTAGATGTCTGAAGAGTGA
Source organism: Lampris megalopsis (assembly GCA_022114975.2). NCBI lineage: Eukaryota > Metazoa > Chordata > Actinopteri > Lampriformes > Lampridae > Lampris > Lampris megalopsis. The sequence continues at coordinate 2,500,649 of JAJHIY020000964.1, read as the reverse complement.
AAAGCAGAGAATTTGTAGACCACTTGAAAGCCTGCCCATTTTTATGTTACCAAATATATTTCGATGCAAAAATCCCTCCAATCTGACCTTGTGAAGGGAGCTTTCCAAAGCTGTTCTGTGCAACTCATCGTGTTGATGTCACTGAGAGAAGGTCCCACCTTCAGTCCTCACAACACTCCTGGGAACTTATCAAAACTTTATTTTTTTATTAAGAAAAAAAATTCACCAAATGCAGATCAGGTGCATTCCCATTGGCTGGTTTTAAGCAAATATTATTTCTGTGTAGTACACGATATTGATAAAATATATCTAACAGAAAAGCAGAAAAGGGTTGTAAAGAACAACTTGGCATTTTAGAATATCTTACATTTTGTTTCCATCAGTTTGTCACATAATCTCTTAATTGACACATCGACTTTTCCACCTCAAACAGGTATGACTTTTCTTCTTTTTTTTTGTTGCAATTTTGTGGAGCGTTTTTATGCCGTTTCAATCTAGCTTTTGAGTCAGTACATGCAAACAACATGCAAAGCAATCAGAAGCATGATTGATATAAACCTAAGAATAAGCTTGTAACTACACTATTGTTCCCTAAAATGCATGCGCATGACACAAAGAACGATATTTATTAAGCAAAATATTCGATATTTGCATAAAAATAGCTTAATGGGACATCCGGGTAGTGTGGCGGTCTATTCCATTGCCTACCAACATGGGGAATGCCGGTTCGAATCCCTGTGTTACCTCCGGCTTGGTCGGGCGTCCCTACAGACACACTTGGCCATGTCTGTGGGTGGGAAGCCGGATGTGGGTATGTGTCCTGGTCGCTGCACTAGCACCTCCTCTGGTCAGTCAGGGTGCCTGTTCGGGGGGGGGGGGGGAGGGGGGACCGGGGGGGATAGCGTGATCCTCCCATGCACTATGTTCCCCTGGCGAAACTCCTCACTGTCAAGTGAAAAGAAGCGGTTGGCGACTGACTCCACACGTATCGGAGGAGGCATGTGGTAGTCTGCTGTCCTCCCTCGATCAGCAGAGGGGGTGGAGCAGCGATTGGGATAGCTCGGAAGAGTGGGTTAATTGGCCGGATACAATTGGGGACAAAAAGGGGGGAAAAATCACACACACACACAAAAAAAAAATAGCTTAGTGGAGATGCATCTAATGTCTCAGAGCAAAATATTGAATTCCCAACTGCTCGATTAGTTAATTATTAGATCCCCATTAGCTAACGCCATGACGTCAGCCAGTCTTCCTGGGGTCTGACACAGAAATCTCACTTTTAACAAACAATTATATACATTATATACATTCATTTGCTGTTTGTTCATACAGTTAATTGCATTAAGAACTCTTATTGTTTTCTTGAAAGTGGCTCTGGTATTTGTTTTAATAACGTGATCTGGTAAAGAATTCCATCCTGTAATAGCTCTGTAAATTACAGTAGATTTGAGGAGATTTGTCCGGTGGTAAGAGATATCCTGAACTGGCCTGTCTGGTCTGGTAGTTATGTTTGCATCTTATATACACAACTTGGTCAGAAAAATACTGTGGTTTCTTGTCATTTAAGACATTCCTGAAGAAGATCAGAAGGCTGGATTGTAATCTGTTCTCTTCAGGAAGCAATGAGAGATTTCTGTGCATTTTAAAAACATTTGTGCACATTGAGCAATGGAGCACTAATATGGCGGCTTTGTTTCAAGTGAGTTGGAGTTTTTTTGTTTTTTTGTTTTTTTTGTTTTTTTAGATCTTTCTTAGCTGACGTGACCTTAGATGATCAAATGACTGGACAATACTCAAGGTGTGACAAAACTAAAGTTTGGATCACTTGGCTCAGAGTGCTTGATATTACATACTTAGATAATTTCCTGGTAACGGCGATGCTTTTACCCATTTTAGTTACAATATTATCAATGTGTTCAGTCTACATAAGTCTAGAATCCAACACAATTCCAACTAGCTTGGTGTTTTTAACTTGTTCTATTGGCTTTCCACTGAGTGATGGGCTTAATTGAGGATTACTGACCAGCATATGTCTAGGTCCAAACACCGTATATTTTGTTTTGGAAATGTTCAGCACTAATTTGTTCTTATTTATCCACTCAGCCACTGCTCTTGAAATGTTAATTTAGCAATGTACATAATTGAATCATCCACATACATAACTACTCTTCCTTGATCTAATACTGATGACAGATCATTTGTAAATATAGACAATAGGAAAGGTCCTAAGCAACTACCCTGAGGAACCCCACATTGTAACTCTTTGCTCTCAGAAAAGCTACCATTGAGGAACACTATCTGCTTTCTCCTGGACAGGTAGCTCTCCATCCAGGACAAAGCAATGGATTTAAAACCATGACATTCTGAGTTTTCCAGGCAACAGACAATGATCTATGACATCAAAAGCAGCACTAAAGTCCAACATCACCACCCCCACCAGCCACTTTTCATCCATGCTCTTTAGCCAATCATCAGTCATTTGTGCTAATGCTGTGCTTGTGGAATGCCCTTCTCTATATGCATGCTGGGGGATTGTAATCAAACCGTTACTTGAAAAATAATCTTGGCCTTGAACATGTACAATTTTCTCTAGCACTGGGAGAAGACTAATAGAATGACTGTTGAGACCAGTGAAGGCAGATCTATCATCCTCCGGCAGTGGAATGACCTTTGCCTCTTTTCAAATCTCCAGGCACACACCATACTCTAAACACTTATATCAAATGTATGACAAAATGGAGCAGATATATACGCTGAACAAAAATATAAACACAACACTTTTGTTCTTACTCCAATTTTTCAAGAGATGAAATCAAAGATCTAAGACTTTTTCTATATACACAAAAGGCCTATTTCTCTCAAATTTTATTCACAAATTTGTTTAATCTGTGTTAGTGAGCACTTCTCCTTTGCCACAATAATCCATCCACCTGACAGGTGTGGCATAACAAGATGCTGATTAGACAGCATGATTATTGCTCAGGTGTGGCTTAGGCTGGTCACAAGAAAAGGCCACTGTAAAATGTGCAGTTTTATCTTAAAAAGAGACATTTATTAGGCACCGAACTATGGATTTCACAGATATGCAGGGGGGGGTCAGAAAACTCGTCAGTATCTGGTGTGATCACAATTTGCCTCACTCAGTGCAACACATCTCATTCGCATAGAATTGATCAGGTTGTTGATTGTGGTCTATGGAATGTTGGTCCACTCCTCTTCAATGCCTGTGCGAAGTTGCTGGATATTGGCAGGAACTGGAACACGCTGGCTGTTGTATACGCCGATCCAGAGCATCCCAAACATGCTCAATGGGTGACATGTCTGGTGAGTATGCAGGCCATGCAAGAACTGGGATGTTTTCAGCTTCCAGGAATTGTGTACAGATCCTTGCAACATGGGGCCGTGCATTATCATACTGCAACATGAGGTGATGGTGGTGGATGAACGGTACAACAATGGGCCTCAGGATCTTGTCACGGGCTGGCATGGTTACACATGGTCTGCGGTTGTGAGGCCGGTTGGACGTACTGCCAAATTCTTGGAAACGACTTTGGAGACGGCTTATGGTAGAAAAGTGAACATTCAAATCAGGGCTCTGGTGGACATTCCTGCCGTCAGCATGCCAATTGCATGCTCCCTCAAAACTTGCGACATCTGTGGCATGGTGCTGTGTGATAAAACTGCACATTTTAGAGTGGCCCTTTATTGTGACCAGCCTAAGACACACCTGTGCAATAATCATGCTGTCTAATCAGCATCTTGATATGCCACACCTGTCAGGTGGAAGGATTATCTCGGCAAAGGAGAAGTGCTCACTAACACAGATCTAAACAAAATTGTGAGCAAAATTTGAGAGAAACAGGCCTTTTGTGTACATAGAAAAAGTCTTAGATCTTTGATTTCAGCTCATGAAAAAATGGAGCAAAAACTTAAGTGTTGCGTTTATATTTTTGTTCAGTGTATTTGGCCCTAATTCAGAGTAATTTGCTATCTAGATCGTCTGTACCTGGAAAATTTTCATCAGCGAGTGATATCAGCAACTTTTCAACATGCCAAACATGCACTGCCTCTTTTTCATGATATGATCTTTTATGACAGTTTGTGACACTGGGTCATCTGATACACTCATGGCGTTTCTCAGTTTGTTTACCTTGCTTGTGAAGTAATTATTAAAATAAGTAGTGATGTCACATGGTTTAGTAATAGTAGTATTTCTCCTAAATAACAATTAATGTTATTTAGGAGAATATATGGTTAGATATGACCTACATTTAAATATAAAATGGACTGATCTGAGCAGAGCTGGGAGACACGTTCAGGCTCTGCTCTGCTTTTGGCTTCCTCCTGGACTCAACTTCCCAAGACATGACTGCTAGAATGATGAAAGTCTACATGGCTGATCAGACTCATTCATAAAAAAAGCCTCAGAATCAGCTGTAGAGTTGTGTTTCAACGAGCGCGGCAAGGTTTTATTGACCCCTTGCATCTCTGTTACATAAGTGCTGCCACAAAGGTCATGTTTAAACACACGCCTTTCTCGCTTTATTGTTTTAAGCCCATGAAAAACCTCATTCTATTGTTGTCTTGATTTTCTTTTCTACTTCCAATCTCACTCTCGCGCGTTCCCTCGCTCCCTCTTTCTCGATTTCTGCTTTTTTCAAGTGCCAATTTATTTAAACTCTTTCCCCCTTTTTCTTCTTTCTCCTTCATTGATTTCCAAACCCCAGTCTTTGTGTGCAGCTGGGGCCCAGCTGTGTGTCTGTGACTCTTCGTGTTTGTATATGTGTGTGTGTGTGTGTGTGTGTGTGTGTGTGTGTGTGTGTGTGTGTGTGTGTGTGTGTGTGTGCTCACGCGCGTGCGTATGTGTGTGTATGTGTATGTATGTGTGTCTGTATGTGTCTGTGGCTTTCTCTGGCACAGCGCTGCCACAACGGGCAGACCATACTGTTTGAGCGGGAGGGACTTGGGCAGAGAAAAAGGGAGAGAAAGAGAATGAAAGAGAGAGAGAGGGGAAAAGAGAGAGAATATATATATATATATATATATAGAGAGAGAGAGAGAGAGAGAGAGAGAGAGAGAGAGAGAGAGAGAGAGAGAGAGAGAGAGAGAGAGAGTGACGACGTTGCATTGTGCTATAAGCGAATGGACCAGACTTGTCTTGGACATGGCTCATTATTGTGCAGAGGTATTGAAGAATTGATGCATGGGGGAAGAGTGTAAAGGGAGAGCGAGACAGAAATGAGCAGCCCCGGCACCAGGGTTTATTACCGAGAGTCTTCAAGGGGCTAAACCCAGGCGTCAGAACCAGCAGGAGGGAGGGAGGGGAAGACAGAAGAGGAGGAAAGCAGAGGAGTAGGATGAGAGAGGTATGGGACTGATGGGGTTGACAGGACTGGAGACAGCGAGGGTATTTCCTAAGTGAGAAAGGATGAGAGGTTTAGGGGTGTGGGGGGAGATGAAGGGAGAAGGAAAGAGGTGAAAAGAAAAGAACAGAACAGAGAAGAGAAGAGTCTCGGGAGAAAACAAGAGTCTGGAGAAGATGGGAAGTGAAGGAGGGAAAAGGAAAGGAGAACAGAATAGAACCAGAGGGAAGGGAAGAGAAAAGAAGCTGAACACAAGAGAGAGTGGGGAGAAGAAGGAGGTGAATGGGAAGAGAATTGCATGGACGGGTAACAAAGCATGGGCAGTTTGTTCGCTCTCTCCAGCGTTCCCAACAGCTCCAAGTGTTACAAATTTTTCCCAGATTCCCAAATCAGCAAATGGGGAATCCCTTGATTGAGTCCCTCTCACGTTCTTTCACATGTTTATTCAATTATTGCTCAACTGATGTTACAGATGTTGCCATTGTCGAAGTCCACACTCTTTCTCATGTGTTTCTGGTGGACCTCTATCCCACTGCTGTTCTGCCCGATAAGGATTTCCTTTTTTTTTTAAATATAGTCCAAGCATTATGAATGCAAAATGTCTTTACATGACTTATGAGAATTGCAGCAGGCCTTTGGATTGTGCATACACTTATCATATCTGCACCTTTAACCTCTGTGTCACTGCTTTTACTGCATCGCACAACAAAATGACGTCTACTTCTATTGCCATCTTTTTTGCTGTAATGACCATATGATCATGTAAGACCTGTGATGTGTTTCAGCCAGGGTGGGTCCTATGTGGCACAGTGGCAATCCTGTCAATAGTTGTAAATCCAGGTAGAAATGGACAACGTGTTTTGTTCATACGGTACCCATGTTTGCTGAGAGAGATGTTTGCGATTAAGTAACTGCGAATTAAGGAACAAATCAGTCAATCTTGGAACATTTTGCATATTTTGGACATAATTTACATCTATTCTAAAATGGGTTTGTGTGTGTGTGTGTGTGTGTGTGTGTGTGTGTGTGTGTGTGTGTGTGTGTGTGTGTGAGAGAGAGAGAGAAAGAGAGAGAGAGAGAGAGAGAGAGAGAGAGAGAGTGAGTTTTGGTGTGTGCCTTGCAAATCTGGGTAAGGGTTTGTATCACTGCTCATCAGCCCACTCACATGCATATATGTGTGATGCATTTGACCCTTAAGGCATCTCTGTACTCATGCATATGTGAGTGTGCTGATGAGCAGTGATGAAAACACGGGTCCTGGTAAAGGACGGATGACTCCGGTCAGAGATGATAAAGAGACAATGAACATGTTCTTTATAGTGCTATTGGACACATACATTGCGGGGTATGAGCAATTGCATTTGAGTGTGTGTGTGTGTGTGTGTGAGTTTGTGTCATTATCTGTGTATAGGGGTGTTTGTGTGCATGACGGGTTCACACACAAAAGTCTGCTTTTAAATATCAACTGTATTTCCTTTTGCTATCTTTCACATAGACATACCTACTTTGAAAATATAACATCCATGATGATTTATGTATTGTCTGATATAATTCTGTCCATCGCTAATCATAAGACACTATATTCATAGAGCTATTTGGGTTTTTGTTTTTTTTATTGCTTTGACAATATATGCTACCTTAAAGTCTCTCCCTGGATCCCTTCTCCTTTGCAAAGATAGCACATCATTTATTTTTTCTTCTGTTTGTGTGTTTGTTTATCAAGCAGTTATATACTATATGTGTGACTGGTTAAGACCAGTCAGCCAGCCAGTCAATGGAAAAGCTTGCTTTTCCCTGCAGAATTTATAGATAGATGGTGTTTAATCACACCTCAACCCAAATTTAGAAACTCTACTTTTGCTGCCATGTATTGCTAGGCTCGGATGGGTTGCAGAAAGAGAGAGTAAGAGAGCAGTAGTGAGGGTACAAGGGGAGGGGGGGCAGGCAAACAAGCAGACTCACCACACCGACTTACTTGCAAAGAAACACAATGTAGCATGGCAGCAGGTTAAAGTAGTAGAGTGTAAGTAGTAGACACTTTATTTGTCACTGCACATACATACAACGAAATTCATTCTCTGCATTTAACCCATCCTAGCTGTGCAGCTAGGAGCAGCGGGCAGCCGCCATGCAGCACCCGGGGACCAACTCCAGTTCTTCTTTCCAACTGCCTTGCTCAGGGGCACAGTCAGGAGTATTAACCCTAACATGCATGTCTTTTTGATGGTGGGAGGAAACCGGAGCACCCGGAGGAAACCCACTCAGACGCAGGGAGAACATGCAAACTCCACACAGAAAGGACCTGGGATGGCCTGGGGTTCGAACCCAGGACCTTCTTGCTGTGAGGCAATAGTGCTAACCACTGTGCCCCCCCTTTTTTTCTTTTAAGTAGTAGACACTTTATTTGTCATTGTGTATACATACAACGAAGGAACAGTCCAACATGTGTATTGAAGTCAGAGAGCAGCAGGTTAGTGTGTGTTTACGCTCTGCCTTCATCCCCTCAGTAGCCAGTAAACCTCACATCGGGGTCCAGAAACAACAACAGGGATTGCCAGCAGGGCACTGTAGTCACTTGCTGCCACCCTCTTGCCCTTTTTTCGTCGGCATTTCCTTTTCATTGCTTCATCTTCCATCCTCTCCCTCCAAGGGTCTTCCAAGTCAACTGTAAAGTTGATATGGTGATAAATTATTGAATGTTGAATCTTGGGTCATCTTTGGGATCATTCTGCTAACATCCTGCCTCATCATATCACTCATGTCTCCTTTTCACATCTTTTGTGCCTTTCGCACCTTTTTTTTTCTTCAATCTTTGCCTACTTGGTGGAAGCCATCTTTTATGTCCCTCATCGCACAACTCATAAGCGTCCATATTTCATGAGCACCGCTACACAACTGGAGCCTATTTAATCCCAGATTGTGTTACGAGGAAACCAGATTGTTGTCGGCTGCACTTTGCATCATGAAAGAAATGAAATGAAATGAAAGCCACTTTATTTGACATTGTATCCTTACAATGAAATCTGTTCTGTGAATTTAACCCATCCTGTTGTATAGGGGCAGTGGGCAGCTGCAGCACCCGGGGGCCAACTCCAGTTCTTCTTTCCATTGCCTTGGTCAGGGACACAGACGGGAGTATTAACCCTAACGTGCATGTCTTTTTGATGGTGGGAGGAAACCGGAGCACCCGGAGGAAACCCACACAGATATGCAAACTCCACACAGAAAGGACCTAGGATGGCCTGGTGTTCAAACCCAGGACCTTCTTGCTGTGAGGCAACAGTGCTAACCACTGGGCCACCGTGCTGCAAGAGTAACCTGTAGATGAGTGTAGACTGTGGAGTCCTGGCTTGACGTGTTAGCTCTTCTGTGTTGTGCCATCCTCTTGGCCAGCGTCTGTTTGGTTTCCTTGATGTTCAAGTCACGACAATCCTCCTGGCACCGAACAGCATACACTACATTGCTCTGTTTGTTTATATTGCTCTGTTACTCTTTCAAGGATGAGGATGTGCTCATCCTTAATAGGGAGGAATGCTGGTTTGAACGGGGAGTCAAAGAGGCCATCTATGTGAAGAGGGAACGACCATCCCTGAACCGGGGGTGGGGGGGGGCAGCTAGGAGTACATCTGTCACCATTTTACAATGTTGAGATTGCAAACATTCCCCAGTCCTTTGTGAATAGTACACATGGCCATTGTAACTCTCGTTAATGGTCACGGCAATTTGCATATGAAACCAATAGTTGTTTGTGGTCGTTATGCAACTGTATTGTATATAAAGGGTGAGGATACCTGCAGTCAGTTGAGACTGAAGATGTCACTTAGATGAGCGATGAAAAGTTTCTCTCTCAATAAACGTTGTGTCCGGATGAACTGACTCAACCTCTGCGATCATGGGATAGTTTTTATATATGATTTATTGATGCTCCTGTTCTTGGCTTTGAAAGTGTACTACTTTTAGTACTTTAGTACTTTTTTTAAAAAATTAATCCCCATGGGGCAATTCTTTCTCTGCATTTAACCCACCCTAGCTGTGTAGCTAGGAGCAGTGGGCAGCCACCTAGCAGCGCCCGGGGACCAACTCCAGTTCGTCTTGCCATGCCTCGGTCAGGGGCACAGAAAGGAGTACTAACCCTAACATGCATGTCTTTTTGATGGTGGGGGAAACCCAAGCACCCGCAGAAAACACATGCAAACTCCACACACAGGACGACCTGTGATGACCCCCCCCCCAAGGTTGGACAACCCTGGGGTTTGAACCCAGGACCTTCTTGCTGTGAGGCAACAGCGCTAACCACTGTGCCACCGTGCTGACTGTATGTGTGTATGTTTGATAGAAGTCACTATATTTTAACTATTATGTTGCTTTACAGTCCTTGCTGTCCACAGTTGGACAGCAATAACAAGGTGGAGAGAGAAATGGAAAAAGGTCCCGAGGTGATTCAAAACCTCAAGCACTGCGATTAGCGTGAGCTCCCCAGGCTTGAGGTAACAAGACCTCCCCGGGATCAAGTCATTTTTGCTTGAATTAATCATTCTCAAATCAAAAGCATTTCACCTGCGTTTCACCTGTGAAATTTATCCAAGGTCGCAACTTTAATTTCGCTAACAGTGCAGGGTTGTAAGCACAGCATGGCAAAAGCGGGATGCACCATTGAGTGTGCAAGGGCATTCATCTGTATCAGTTATAGTCTGCCTGCGAGTTGAAATTCCAGAGTGGCCAAGCCCATATAAGTGAACTGTAACTCTACCAGGTTCTGTTTGCTGGGATCTCAGTGAAAACAAGGATTTGCTGTCTGAGCTCTGAAAGGCGTGAGAGAGCTAGGGCAGCTCCACTCCCTCTCTCCCTCCCTTCCTCTGTACCTGTGATCAGCAGGTACCACCTTTGTCTGACCTGCTCACCATCGTCTCTCCCTCACACACACACACACACACACACACACACACACACACACACACACACACACACACACACACACACACACACACACACACACACACACACACACACAAGATAACACAACTGGAAGGGAATTGACACAAGCACACCTTTAAACAGTCAAGGATTTACAAGCTCTTACCTTTAACATTCACTTCCTTTTCTGTCTGTCCAGCTTTCTGTCTTTCTGCCTGTCTGTCTGTCTATCTGTCTGTATTTCTGCCTGTCTGTCTTCCTGTCTACTTGTCTGTCTGTCTGTCTTCCTGTCTACCTGTCTGTCTGTCTGTCTGTCTGTCTGTCTGTTTGCTTGCCTGCCTGTCCATCTTTCTGTTTGTCTGCCTATCTGCCTGTCTCCCTGCCTGCCTGTCTGTCTGTCTGTCTGTCTGTCTGTCTCTATCTTTCGCCTTCTCATTCCCCCGCCACCTCTTTCTGAGTATCTTTCTCTGTTTCTCTCTGTCCTCTCACATACACACACGTAGGGCATTGCGTCCTGTCTCTCTGGCAACATTTTTTTGCACAATTTAATTTTCACATTGATCATTTACATCTACAAGTCTAGTTAGTTTTTATTTAAGAAATTTAATACTATATGTAAAGTGTGTCCTGCTCAACCCTTTGGCTTTATGATTTTCCCATAATGCTTGGCAACAGCTCACTTTTACTGCCTCTGAAAATCTCAAGTGAAAATGTTTCACTAATGCTGTCTGACACAAACGTAAGAGGCTAATTAATTCAATCAATCAATCAATCAATCAAGTTGCATTTTGTATAGTGCTTTTCTAGCTGCAACAGCCACTCAAAGTGCTTTACAATTAATTCACACACACACACACACACACACACACACACACGAGAGAGAGGATTCATCCTTGAGGATGTCACGCTCGGCGATGACATCGTTGATGGCGGTCTTGGCCAGGTGGCAATTCAATTCAGTCATTTATTCATATGAGTGCATGAGTTGAATGACTTGCCTTAAAGTAGCAGCACACGTCGTCAACCATACGAGACTCGACCCGTGAAGCTGACTTGTTAGTTTGATGAGAGCATATGTTTTTAATGAGCCGTGCCTGAAAATTAATTCTTCTGAGGCCTTAGTGACTCAAACCTCTGAGGCCAAAGCCTTACACTTACCTTGGACTGCGTTGCTTGTCATAATCACCAATCTGTTGTAGTTCAGGTATGATAAAGAACAGGACCTAGAGGGCGGAAATATTATTTGCAAGGAAGGAAGCTACGGGGCTCTAATATCAGTGAGCGCCGGTCCAGAGCACCAGCTATCACCACGCAACAATCTGAGAGATGCTCCTTATCTCTTCTTCTTTTTATTTTTTTTTTTATCAAGGAATGACATGTAATTCATGCAGGTTATCAGGTCCCCATGGCTGTTGCGAAACCACAGAGAGAAATGAGGGGAAGGTGTCTAATAATAATAATAATAATAATAATAATAATGGTGATGATAGTAAAAAAAAAAAAGCCCTTCAAAATCACAGGACCAAGTGTTAAAAAGCGCAGGACTCAAAGAGGGGAAGAGAAAGAAGTCATTCGGTACTTGAGAATCTTATTCTTTTTTTTGTCTGAGTGAGCAGTGAAGTGTTGGTCTTACTCTATGGTGCATCTGTCCAGCATGGCAGGAGGGATGGAGGAGCAAGTAAGTAATAAGACAGGCTGGCGGAGTATCAGAGATGGGGAGGGTTGCGTCATCTGAGCGATATAAGTAATAGGTAGGTGTGAGTGTGTCCAGGCCTCACACCGTGACTGGGCTCCGGATCTAAGAGACAGGCACACAAAACACACTGGAGGCAAACTGACACTGCCTGGGACTCTTGGAGGGTCTGACACGTCACTTAGGACTCTTTTTTATGTCCCCTTTTTTCAGATTTGCATCCTTCTCTGCTTTTCATCTGCTAGTTGGAGTCTGTCCGCCCTCGTCTTTACGCCCTTCCCTTTCCCTCTTTCTCTGTCTGTCTGTCTGTCTGTCTGTCTGTCTCTCTGTCTCTCTCTCTCTCTCTCTCTCTCTCTCTCTCTCTCTCTCTCTCTCTCTCTCTCTCTCTCTCTCTCTCTCTCTCTCTCTCTCTCTCTGTCTCTCGTTCTCGTTTTTTATGAAACCAATGTATTTGTTGCTCCCTCTCTCTCATATACTCAGTCTCTTCCTTCGTTCTCCTTTTCATCTCTCTCAGCCCTTCGCCTCTCCTGTATTTCCCCTCCCTTGCATCTCTCCCCTCTTTCAACTGATGTCTCTTTTCTCTACTTTTTTTTTTCCAGAGCTGGGCAATAATTCGATATTATCATTTATTGACTTTAGATTGGCATTGTGTTGGGGTGAAATTTGGATTTTGTCATATCCTCATGCACAATTTTGTTGTTGATAGCAAGGATCTGTTAACCAAAAATGTCTCACAAAAGACGCTCAAACGTATTTGTGGTTTGATGTTGTACTTTACGTTACCGAACAGTTCAGTGTGATGGACCTCAGTTGGATTCTTCAACATGGTGTTTGTGCATATGTAAGCAGATATCGTATATATTGATATCATGTAAAATGCCCCATGATTATCATGATGATAATACTTTCCATATCGCCCAGCACTACTTTCTTCATCTCTACTTCCCTCTCTCTCTCTCTCTCTCTCTCTCTCTCTCTCTCTCTGTCTCTGTCTCTCTCTCCCTCCGGGCTCCCCCGGCCCTGTCGCCACTACAGCTCCCCCGGCATTTCTCTCCTCTCCAGCGCCTCCCCTTGTCCCGTTGACGCCACACGCTGCTCCCATCCCCAGAAAAACCACTTCAAACAGCCAGCACCATCAAAGCCCCACAAGTCGGCCAGCCAGTAAGCCAATCAGCCGAACAGGCAGCCAGCAAGTCAGCCAGCCCGGCCAGCCTTCTGCTTTGACTTAAAATTACTCTGGTCCCAGTCGCGGGACTGCTTTCCTCTTCTGAAACACATCAAAGATCCTCTTAAACTCAGAGTTTGCTTTTTAAACCTTTCTTCTTCTTCTCTTGTTGAGTCTTTTTTTATATTATTCCGCTGGTTGAGGTTTCTCTCGCTCTCTCTCTCTCTCGCTCTGTCTCTCGCTCTCTCGCGCTCTCTCCCCCCCCCACATTCTACATTTTCTCTCTCTCACTCTCTCTCTTTCTCTCTCCCCCCTCACATTCTCCCCCTCTCTCTCCTCTCTCTCTCTCAATCTCTCCTTTCCATCACTTTTTTCTTTCTTTTTTGCTCCAGCTGGGCCGGTGTCAGTAATGGCATGCATGCGCTCTCTGCTGCGACTCTGCTGCCTTTGCAGTTTTCTTAGTGACTTTAATTAGTTGATTTTTCAAGGCGTTGGCTTGGGCTTCAGATGTGCACCGCACACACTCGCATACACACACACACACTCGCACACACGCTGACTTACAAAAGAGTTGCAACTAAAACACACTGGTGATTGTCCAAGTTAACACACAAACTCGACTCAGTCTTCATACGTCCCTCTGATTAAAAGGTCTTGACCCCATCATTATGTGTTTATGTGTAAGTCTTGAGTATATTCTGTGCACATAGTTAGTTTCTCTCTCTCTCTTTCACTCACCCACTCACTATCTCTCTCTCTCTCTCTTTCGCTCTCTCAGTATGTGTGATTGCATGTGCTTTCTGTGTAAGGGAGAAAGACAGCAAAAGTGATGAACGTATAGAGACAGAGAGGGAGGGACAGGAAGAGAGTAAACGGTGTGTGTAAAGTGGAGAAAAAGAGAGAGGGGGGGGAGAGGGGGAGTGGGAAAAGAGAAGAGGAAAACAGAGCGATGATGACACATTAGTAAGGCATCCTTTCTATGATTCAGCGCTCTAGAGGTCACATGTGGTCGTTGGGTCATTTCAAACATTTGCTTGTATCATTTCCTGGGTGGGGGTGAAATACGCATGCAGTGCTGTCATGGGCCAGAGGATGGCGCCCCATCTGTATGCAAATCAGCCAGTAGCTCAGAGTTACAGTGTCTTTCCCTCAAACACACTGCTTTTGTCAAACCAAATGAACTTGGATAATATCAAAGTCCGTCTTCACATTGGTACAACCACACCGCAGCCTATTATACCCAGACAGTCACATTAACATGGGTTTCATGGATGCACTGCAGAGCCCAGTGGCACCAGCTTAACATCTCAGTTGCACACAGTTCATGCTCTGTGAATTGTGCTTGATAAGGGAGATGTCGATTTTGTATTCATTAAAATGTTTTTTTATTATCATTATTATCTAAGCTCCTGATAAGGCTCTATTTGAAATACTACAACATTCATTATTCTACCTCTGAAAGGGTACTCTCTATATATATGCTCAATTCCACACCCTTCTCTCACCTGGCCCCAAAGTGGCGCAATGAAGGAACCCCATCTTGCATCAGGGCTGTAGACTCTGCTTATTTCTTTCAAGAACAGTCTAAACATTCACCTTAATCCATGCACGGTCACTAAAAAAATGACTGTGACACTGATGGAGCCGGCTAATTTTTAATTTGAATCCCCCTCTTATTTGCATCTCTCTCATTGATTTTATCTGCTGCACTCTTCTTGACATGACACCCACTCTTGGCTGTGATATGATGACTACTTAACACTCTTTGCTTGTGTGTGTGTGTATGTGTGTGTGTGTGTGTGTGTGTGTGTGTGTGTGTGTGTGTGTGTGTGTGTGTGTGTGTGTGTAGGTTGACAAAGTAGGTTGACACATGAATATATGTATCTTCTATGTGCTGACACTCTTGTAAGTTGCTTTGGATAAAAAAAAATGTCTGCCAACTGAGAACATGGGAAATTGTTATTTCTTCTTCTTCCTTTTCTTTTTCATCTTCTCCTTTCCCTCCTCCTCCTTCGTAGTAGTAGTAGTAGTAGTAGTAGTAGTAGTAACAGCAGTCCTAGTAGTCATCATATAGTAGTAGTAGTAGTAGTAGTAGTGGTAGTAACAGCAGTCCTAGTAGTCATCATATTGTAGTAGTAGTAGTAGTAGTAGTAGTAGTGGTAGTAACAGCAGTCCTAGTAGTCATCATATAGTAGTAGTAGTAGTAGTAGTAGTGGTAGTAACAGCAGTCCTAGTACTCATCATATAGTAGTAGTAGTAGTAGTAGTAGTAGTAGTAGTAGTAGTAGTAGTGGTAGTAACAGCAGTCCTAGTAGTCATCATATAGTAGTAGTAGTAGTAGTAGTAGTGGTAGTAACAGCAGTCCTAGTAGTCATCATATAGTAGTAGTAGTAGTAGTAGTAGTGGTGGTAGTAACAGCAGTCCTAGTACTCATCATATAGTAGTAGTAGTAGTAGTAGTAGTAGTAGTAGTAGTGGTAGTAACAGCAGTCCTAGTAGTCATCATATAGTAGTAGTAGTAGTAGTAGTAGTAGTAGTAGTGGTAGTAACAGCAGTCCTAGTAGTCATCATATAGTAGTAGTAGTAGTGGTAGTAGTAACAGCAGTCCTAGTAGTCAGCATATAGTAGTAGTAGTAGTAGTTTTAATACTAATAGCTGTAGGCCTAGAAAAAGAAACAGTATCAGATGGATTGTATTGAACGCCACATGCACACAGCTCACCGGGAGCAGTTAGGGGTGAAGTGTCTTGCTCAAGGACACCTTGACATTTAAAAAAAAAAAATTGCCAGAAGATCGACCCGGCAACCCTCCAGTTACCAGACGACCTGCTCTCCCTCCTGAGCCGCTGTCGCCCCTGTATATTAACAGAAATATCTAAGCGCTATTAACAACTGACGAAGTCCTCGATTTCCTCCTTTGCTAAAACATGTGTGCGAGCACAGCATCAGGCTTCCATGTTCCCTTTTTTTGATTTCCTGCCTCTTTTGTTTTAGACTCGCTTTTGATAGCTCCGATTAAGCCTTTGTGGCCTTTCTTTTACAGCACACTGTCCCTTTCAGTTCCATTGTACCGACGTAAAATCACCTCTTTAGCGTCCCATAAAGCGTTTGAAGGAGACAGAATCAGGCGGATACCAGGCATAGCTACGTGTTTTACCCTCAAAAACAAATCACCAGTGCAACTCAAGTAGAACTAACCCGAGCCCACATTATAGCTGTTAAGCTCAAAGAGAAGTTTATTTAGAGCATGCATCTATTAAAAAACTCAAGAACCTTTGTGTTTCCTTCAGAGAATGTTTTAATATTCTAAAGGAGCCGCCATTGTGTGGTCGCTCGCGCCAGCGCACAAAATAAAGAGCCACATCAGAAAGCTGGAACGGTTCCCCGAGCATTTTCATGCGCAAAAAAAAAAAAAAAAGCTCAGGGAAAACAAATTTGGAGGGGGAGAGACAGGGGTATTTATAGAGCGGTGTGAGAGACTTTGCAATGGCAGGAGCCCTAATGAAGTGGAGTGTGGCTTTTGATTCACGGTGCGGTGAGCGCGTGGGTCCCTCTGTGACCGTTACTGCATTCCTCCGCGGCCCCAATCCCTCACTCGCTACACGGAAAACCGAGCTCAGGCGGCAGCGAGGAGGCAGGAAAAGGGCAAGCTCGGAATAATGCGGCTCGCTAACCTAACCAAAGGTTCTTACTGACATCGCTGCCATGTAGGCTACGGCGCACACAGCAGATGGCTCGGTTGCCGTGCTCTCACACCTACACAGAGCACTCATACCCCTAACAGGAAGAAAAAGGGAAGAATGGTCGGTCTGCTTGCACCCACCCACCACAGACACACACACCTAGCAGAGTTAGATATCTTATGACTCAAGGCTACCTTGACAAGTATGACAGCACAGGACTCAAACTCCTGTTCCTCCAATAGAGACACCATCCCTATGTCCTTTACCCTCCTCATACATCAGTCAATGGCCTGGTAGCTCATTGGATTTGTACGTAGCAACAGCAGACACGTCGGCAATGCGTGATGGACAGGTCTAGAGAGCAGATTTATATGAGACAATGAAGGAATCTCAGCAATCTTGGCACACTACATGAGTAGAAAGGTTGTGATGTAATGACTATGCGTTAAAGATGGAAATGACGCCTCACTCAGATACATCTTAAAAGAAGGGCGATGATAGGTTATGATAGGTACTATTACATGCCAGAAATAGTCACTCTAGTACATTTGTCACGTTACCTGTTTTGTAAGTGTTTTTTAGTTGTTGTGTAAACTTGTCGTACACCTACTAGTTCCATGTGACATAACTATAGGATTTATTTTACTACTGCAAAACCAGCAAATAACAGACGGTACACCACCTGTACACACACACACACACACACACACACACACACACACACACACATATATATATATATATATATGTATGTGTGTGTGTGTGTGTGTGTGTACACAAGCCTGTTGGCAACTGGCCAACTTGGCAGCTGATGAGTGCATGATGCACAAAACAGGCTTGTACTGCTATGAATTAAAGTTTTTTCCCACATCTAGTTTAATATTCCATTCCTCATTTGTTGAGCAGTTTTATCAACACCATTGATGGTTTCCAAAAAAAAACACTCTCTCTCTCTCTCTCTATATATATATATATATACACTTTTTAAAAGAAACACTCAACGGTAGGGAAAGTGCTCAACAAGTAAGGAGCAAAATAATCCAGTGAGTCAAGTAAATGCTTTATGAGACAGTACAAGCCTGTTTCACGCCATAAGCAATCATCAGCTGTCAGTCCGAGAGCTGATGGTCAAGGTAATGTCTAATGGGGTAATTTATGTGTATCATATAGTGGGGTGGTGTTGGGGAACAGTTGGAAGGGCAGGCAGTTAAAATATGACATTTATTACATGTTGTATTTTTTATATTTTAACTGCCTGCCCTTCCAACTGTTCCCCAACATCACCCCACTATATGATACACATAAATTACCCCATTTGACGTTACCTTGTTATATTCCAAATGTATGCTATTTCAGCATTGTCATTTAAATGCTTTTTCAAAACAAAGCCCCAACCCCTTACCCCATATATAACTGACTGCTGTTTTGATATAACTGACTTCTGCTTTACTATAACTGACTGCTGATGTATATTGCACTTTTACTTCAGCACTGGTTTTGCTCTTAGATGCTTGTTTAGAGAGAAGATGCACTTATGACCTCTGATGACTAGTAGTTCTCCTGATTTCCTACATTAAATGCAGTCACTGTAAGTCGCTTTGGATAAAAGCGTCGGCTAAATAACTGTAACGTAATGTAATGTAATGTCTTCTACCCCACCATTGGTTGATGTGCATCGTAACTACCTACCCCATTGGTTGTAATAGTTCAAATGTTTTCTCCTCTCATTGGTTGCTGTCCACTGAAATTAGGGGCGTGACGCAGGACAACGTATACTGTGTGTTTTTCTTTGTTGAATCACATTAACAGCTGATGAGTGCGCGACACACGAAACAAGCTTGTACTGCTATGTATTAAAAGTTTTTTTCCCTACATCTATATTGATATATATATATATGTGTGTGTGTGTGTGTGTGTGTATATATGCACACTATATATGCACAACATATATATGCACTATATATATACACACACATACATACATATATACATGTATACATACATACATATATGTGCATATAGCCTGCAGACACCGAGAACAATACATTTGTATGTATACTGAAACTTTTGTTGTTTTACATTTATGTGTCATTGTAAGCCGCTCATCAAGTCAAATTCTGCATATATGAAAAATGGATGCGGGGAATAAAACAAAGCTGTCTCGACCTGATACTGTATATCATAGTACAAAACACCTCAGTCAGTTTCTCACTTAGCCATTTGCTAGATCCATGGATCTCACAGCAGAAAATGATAGATTATCCAATCAACATTTTCTCAATGTTGCATCCACCTCACAAGGATAATTAGTAACACTTTTGCAATAGCTATAAGCACAGAGGAGAATTTTTTTTAGTAAATAAAGTTTTTAAGACTAGCTTAATCTGTTAATGAACTTGTGCAGATGTCTTTGTGGTGGTCTACAGTACAGGTGAACATCTTATCAGCCACACAGGCAGCATATCAGACAGGAAACCTCAAAAGGAAAAGGGCACACGGTCACAGAAGCTTGTTGCACACTCCTTCACTCACCTCGGTGCAAAGAGAGCAAACTGATTGCTGCATCTTATCGTGCAAAACAACAATTATATATGGTAAGCAACACAGTCACGAATGGAAGTATCAGAGGAAGCAACCACATGCAGCTCTGCCGTCATAGCCTCAGTGTAGTTCGACATGGAGCTCTTCGACTGTTGCCTCGTGCTCATAATCTCATATGAAATCTGCGTTGAATTCTATAGGGGGGTTGCATGTAAACCAGAGAAAAGCCTCGCCCTCCAAATTTCTACTCTTCAACCTGAACATGTGCTGGGTTTTTTTCTGTACTCAACACATTTCTCTTTTCTGTTCTCTATGTCCCATCCTACCCTCCTTTTCTTCAGACCAGACTGACAGTACAGCCCAATCATTATGCGACTGAAAGAGGATATCTTTGTGTGTCATTTCTTTGAGATATATATAACAGGGTACCCTGAAGCAAGTTGATAAAGTGCAATGTGCAACATAGACTACTGCCATGACACTCACAGCGCTCTCTCCCTGTTTGTCGGTATTGCGAGGGTATCAACTTGAACCAGATCATGTCTGTTGACGCCGAAAACCATGTACAAGTTAACATTCATAACTTTACGATTGGGTTTTAGAAAAATAGCTGTTTGGGTTTGGTTCACTGTGATCTGAGAATAGATGGTTTGACCGATAGTAAAATGATGTGAGGGATGAAAGCTTTTTTTAGATCATAAGTCTGGTTTTTTTTGTCTTCACTTAGCAGTACCTCAAAATAACTCAGAAGTGTCACACCAAATTGAAAAAAAACATTTTTTTACTCACGTACCTGTGTTTGTACTTGTGTTTGTCTGTGTGCACACAAACATAAAATTCACATCTAGAAGACACCGGGTTAAGTCTCTGGTTAAATCACAATGCACTGGGTGAGCTAATGTCAAAGGTGCAAGGTGCACCTGTGATTAACACCTTGCACTTTGCAAGATGTTAAAGACGGGCGACGTATACATCAGATATTAATTTGAATACAATAAGTGCATTATCTCCATAAAGTGAATGCATTTTGAGAGGGCCGGCATGAAGAGTTATGCAAGACATCTAGGTTTAGTTCACATACAGGTAGGAGGGGAAGGAGGAGGCCTTTCAGAGCTAAAGAAGACCTGGCAATTATTGATGGTGACAGATAGGCTGAAACACAACAGTAATAACAGGCAAGTTATCATTATTGTTGTTTGTGGTCCAGCAGAGCGTCACACAGACCAATTCCTGCTGTGTTCAACTGACTTGACTCAGTTCACGTGGATTACAAATGCTCGTTTGACTGTGAGATCTGCCTGTTTTCCGCTAGTGATTCTGCAGCCTCTGCTCAGCAGATGTGGTCCACGGTCGCAGTGCGGCAATAGAAAGCGCAGTAGACTGATGGCACCGATATCACTTGATCGGCTGGTGTAGCTTTGAGTGCTTTAGACTGTTTACAGTGTGCAAGCTTCAGTCAGCATCACAGAACATTAGGGTTAGCGTCTTTGTAGCACTTATTGATTAATATATACTTAATATTACTTCAAGAAATTTGTATCGCATCTTCTGTGTTTCGTCTGACCTTTAGCGAGATTTTTTTTTTTTTTTTGCATGTGCAAGTTTGTACATAGGAACATTCTTATCCTGATTCTGGTCAGGGGGTGTGTGCTTTGATTAATTTAGGGCTACCGGTATATTTCGCTGGGACCTTATGTCTGTAAAATGAAACTACTGACTCATGGACTCAATAAAAAGGGCAACTTGTTTGCACTACTTGTTTTTTAACTTTTATCAGCGAAAGGCTCGCTGATTTTGAGGCTCCCAACATGCTAGATAGAGGAGAGTTTGTTTTTCGCTCCGTAGCAGCTCTAATTGAACAACGACGCAAGCCCTAATGAGCACTTTCAAAACGTAACTTGAAGGCAGTTGTCAGCACAATGAAATATATAAAACAGAAATCATACTTTCTGAACTGCTGGCTTGCGTATTTATTCAGTCTTGTTAGGATCCTAAAGAGAAAGACTTTCTCCGCATGCAGTCTAAAATGCGCATGCAGGCAACATCTGAACAAAGTGGCTTTACAAGAGAGAAAGAGAAAAGACATGGAAGAGCAAAACAAAAGGCCGAGAAAGCACCAGAAATTAATGAACGCTATGAAGGCAATAGGATGTAAAGGAGGATGTCAAACAAAGTGAAAGGACAAGTTTCATAGTGAAGAGATCGACATCATGTTTGCTTCCTGAAGAGCTGTTTCTGTTGCCCTCTGTGTCAATTGATTTACACTTGTTTTTACCCTTTGGGTGCGCATTGTGTGTCCGTCTTTGTTTTATTGTGTGCCATGAGTCTATGCTGTGTGCATGTTATTGCTTAGCTCGTTCTCTCTAGTCCGTTTGTGTGTGTGTGTGTGTGTGTGTGTGTGTGTGCGCGCGCGCGTGCACATGCATGGGTGTGCACGTGCACATGCATGCATGTGTGCATGCATGGGTGTGTATGTGTGTGTATGTGTGTGCATGCATGCATGTGGGTGTGGGTGTGTGTCTGTTGTGTGTGTGTCTGTGTGTGTGCTTGAGTTACTGGCTCAAAGAGTTGTTGCTCAGGGAATTTCCCTCTCATATCTTCTTTCATATATCAGCATCCGTGGGAGGATGTGTTAGGAGCAGTTTGACACACTCTTTTCCCTACCTTATACTGTCCTCTAATGTTCAAATCCTCATTCGTTTCTCTCTCTCTCTCTCTCTCTCTCTCTCTCTCTCATTTTCAAGTAAATGTCCATTTTGTGGCGAAGCAGAAACGGTTTTTCCATTGTTTTTTTACAGATGCAGAAGACTCTGCAACCTTTCTAATGCACTGAAGAATGGTTTTAGACAGTTTGGTGAGAGGTGGTGTAAGTCAGTCTTCATCTTGGGAGTTGGCTGCAAAAAAAAAAAAAATCTGACGCCTCCAAGTGGCAACTACTAAATCTGGTAGTAGGGGAGGCCAAACTGTCCATCTACAGTAGCAGGAAGAACGGAGTGGAGAACAGGACAGGGCAGGAAGTACTTCCTGTTTTCATCTCATGGTGAAAGCCAGAGTCTGGGTTGGTTTTAGATTATTTAAAAGAATGAATAACATGAGTGATTTTATCAAAAAGTGGTGCTATAACGATGCAATATGTTCTGTGGCAGGTGAAGACTTAATATTTAATACTATTTTAAGTAAGTGATGAAATTGTGTTTTTAACCGTGCTGTAGTAATTATTTGTCATGGGGGGGAAAAAACGTTTGGATTTTTTATCAGTTTTTTTAATAATTGCTTTTAAAAAATCAAAATCTCTCTCTTGCTCTCGCTCTCTCTCTCTCTCTCTCTCTCTCTCTCTCTCTCTCTCTCTCTCTCTCTCTCTCTCTCTCTCTCTCTCTCTCTCTCTCTCTCACTTTCTATCTCGGCGGCCCACTTTGTTTGACATTGCCACACCACAGGAAAAAGATGCAAAATCATATGTATGCCAAATGTTATGACATATCACTGCAGTTTGCTCCACTGCGATGTGACATTTACTCTACAGATCAGGCCACAGGCCGCTCAGGCGGCAGTTTCAGCGAGTTATCTACACAGGGCTGATTTAGTAATCTGCCTACAATACCCAACAGCTCTTGCACTGGTCCACTGCCAATCAGAGCTGAGAGCTGGCTCTAATCAAATGCTTGTTGACATGAACTTTGACTAGACGGCACAGCTTTCATATCAATGTGTTTGTGGTTATCTTCTTGGTCATTAGACAAAAATGTTCACACTTCCTCCTCTGCCCACAGAAATGCAGCAGAGCTGCAGCAAA
>JAJHIY020000964.1:2312500-2472500 GCA_022114975.2 Lampris megalopsis | reverse complement strand
TATGTGTCACTGGCCCACCTTGGAGTGAATCACAATGACGTGCATGCGCTCACTTTTTTTTTCTTTTTCTTTTTTTCTTTTCACAAGACTGTAAGAGAATTGGGACGCTGAATGTAGATCGTATATACAAACAGTGTATACGTGTTGGCCATAAATTCTTTGCTTTAGCAGTGAATATTTTGTGAGATCATCAAAGAAGCTTTAAACGTCCCATTCTTTTATTCGCTTAGCTCATTCTAATGTAAAGTGCTTGGCGTTGCATTTTTTTTAGGTGTTGAAAAATGCTGACGAAATGAAGCCAGATGAATCGAGTTTATATGCAGTGAGCAGTACTGTGAGCAGTTTGAGTATACTATTCGCAATGCTCGCATAAGGCGCTTTAGCCGTGTGTCTTCGTTTGCAGCTCACCCCCCTTGCAACATTTGCTCCCTCATTGTCAGAGTTGTGTAGTCATAACCCAAATGCTACTGGTATTGCCCTGCATATTACTATGATCGTGTGTGTGCTTGTGCGTGTGCGTGTGCGTGTGTGGCTTTGTGAATTTGTGTGTGAATGCATAGGTTATGTGTGGATGAATGTGTGTGTATTTGTGCGTGCATCTGTATGTCTGTGTGTGTATGTATGTGTGTGTGTGTGTGTGTGTGTGTGTGTGTGTGTGTGTGTGTGTGTGTGTGTGTGTGTGTGTGTGTGTGTGTGTGTGTGTGTGCATTTCTGTATGCCTTCAATGTGTTGAAAACGCGGGCGGTTCAGATATGGCAAATTGACAAGAGGATTTATGTTTAAAAATTCAGAGTGTGTCTGTTTTACCTAGAATACACACTGCTAGCTGTGACTCATGCCTGAAGATATGGTGTAGTTAACAAAAACAGACTCACTCATATTTTACATGTGATCATCAGCCAGAAATGCTGTTGTCAGTACAGCCCACAGAGACTCAACAACAGTTTTAAATATCTTTTCGTCTCTGAACATTTTGCAATTTTTGCCCTCTCCGCGCCAAAATTTGTTTGTGTTTTTTCTGACTTTTAATGAGCTGTGAAAGCTTATTATTTTTCAGAGATGCAAAAAAGAATTGTTGGCCTACTGTAAGAAGGCATAGTGCATAACACACACACCCCCTCCCCCCCGGCCGCTGCCGCCCCGACAACAGTTTGGCTTTCTTTCAATATTTCAAAGAGTTTTTTTTTTTTTTTTTTGTATTTCAGAAACACTAGCCAGGAGTCTTATTTGTGATCTGAAATGGTCATTATTTGGTTGTGATTAGATATTGCCAATCAGTGAGAGGAAAACAGAGGGCCCTCAAAGGAGCCTGGGAAATAGGAGCCAACAGTTGAAATCCCGGGCATGTGTTTGTGATTGTCATTTATCGTCTCTGCCATGGGAAAAAGAAACAAGCCTTTCCAATTCTGCTCCACACTGGGCACGGAGGGCGCAGCGGAAAACTTGAAACGTGCAATAAAATCATAATTTTTTTTTTTTTGGAGGGGGGGTGCATTTTCTTATTGCTTTGCTGCTTTTTACCTTTTTCCCTGTAGTAAAAGTTGCATGCATCAAAGAACGATGCAAACGAACTGTGTGAAAAGGGGGATGCCACAAGATTTGTGCTGTGTTTGTCATTTAAAAGTCAACTGGATGGACAATTATACATTACGACCGCTCATTCGAGGTTATATGTCACATATTCACATGAATAATTTTCAAAGACTGTATTAAAAGAAAAGGGAATTTCACCATTTGTGCTTCCAAAATGACTGATGGCATATAATTTAAATAAATTATTTTTAAATGAATAAAATTTATTTAGATAAATTCTTTTTCAGACTTTTTTTTTTTTATCCAGACGTCGACAAAGTATGTTCTCTACTTTTTAAAGTAATCTAAGCCCTTGATTGTCAATCACTTTGACCAGATCCTGTCTATTTTTCGCATGAGTTTTATGCATGCATATTAGAAAGTACGTAAAACCTTTTTAGGAATGACACTGAAACTGAGCAGGAGCAAATATCCACGGGGCTCTCTTCTCGTTTCATAGCTCTTTGCCGTGTAGGGGATAATTTGAAAATTTTTGCAATATCAGTATATAAATATATAATCATTTGTTGCGATGCCCCCCGCCTTTTTTTCAGTTCTGGATCTCCTTTGTGCAAAATGTGTAGGTTGCAAGCTGAACACATCTGCCTTGTGTTGATGTTAATCCTCAGATCAACCCACACAAAGCCATACGAAATATCTCTTGATAAGAAACACATTGAACAACTTCACGTGAAACAGTATTTCAGCCCCCTTTTACAAGGTAACTAGATACTGCAGCAAAGCATCAACTGTGCAGCGACAAATAATTTTAGGATTAATTCTTGTTGTTGAAACCAAGCAACACATTAGAATTTATGAAACTTTTGATGAAATTTTAAAGTTTCTAGTTGCGGTTGCTTGTTTTGTTTCGTTTTGTTTTTCCTGCCCTGGTTTCAGTTCCTTACTTGATTTATTTGATTGTGTAGGTTATAAGAAGACTTGTATTGGTCATATTCTGCAGCTCAGCAAATAAAAAAACACCATGTGAAAAATCAACTAATGTCCTCGCCTTATGAATGATGGCAAGGGAAACAAAAAAGGATTTTACAGTACATAACAATAATTGATATATTACACTGTGATCCAACACATGCACATATGTTGTCAACATTTGATGTTGACGTTTTAAAATTATTTTTTTATATTTGTCTGTTGTGTGACAACTTGATATATCCCCCCGTTTCTCCCAGTGATCATAAATTGATTCCCAAATGAAGATAAATTAAATCACATTCAAACATGACTTGTAAATGGGAGCTAACATCTGTCGTTGTCTTCACATTTCGCTCTCTCTCTCTCTCTCTCTCTCTCTCTCTCTCTCTCTCTCTCTCTCTCTCTCTCTCTCTCTCTCTCTCTCTCTCTCTCTCTCTCACACTCTCTCTCTCACTCTCTGGCTGTCTCTGTCCTTCTGTCTCTCTCGCTCTCGGTCTGTCTCTCTCTGTCTGTCGGTCTTTCTGTCTGTCTGTCTGTCTGCCTCTCTCTCTCTCTCTTTGTCTGTCTGTCTGTCTGTCTGTCTCTTTGTCTGTCTGTCTGTCCGTCTCCATCTATCTGTCTCTCTCTCTCTCCCTCTCTCTTTCTCTATATTTGTCTGTCTCTCTCTCACACACACAGTAGACATCGAGCGGGTGAACTCGCTGGGCTCGGAGGGTGAGGATGAGGTGGGCCTGTGGAGCCTGGAGCCCCAGGACTGCCAGGAGAGCTTGGATAAGACAAGCCTGACGCCCAGCGAAGAGACGGAGGAGCCAGGTAGCCCCGCCCACTTCACCCGGCAACACAGCCTCAGTCCCAGCAACAGGAACCACTGGGCACAGTCGGAGGCCGAGACGGAGGCTGAGGGAGAAGGCGGAGTCACCGCCCCGTCTGCTGGAGGCAAGGAGGGTGAGCAAGAATCGCTTGGGATGTTCAGTAAGTCACATCTTCATCAAATCACGGCAATGATGGATTTATTAATGTTAAGGTGTCCCGTTGTCCTTTTAAAGATTTCATGACCCCCACCAGGGCCAAAGCAGTCAGGACATGATGTTTTTCAAATGTCCCATTGAATGATAATAATAACAATAATAAAATAGATCATCATCATCATCATCATCATTATCATCATATTTGCTTTTATCTATAATGCACTTTTCATTAAAAGCAAATATTAAAGTGCAACAGAGTAATCTAGGCACAAAAACCCAATACAAAAATGCAAGAAAAACAGGCACAAGGTAAAGAGAAGTGGTTTTAGAACTGTTTTAAAACGGATGGTTTTATAAAGACGATTAAAAACAAAACATGTAAAACAAACATGAGGTTAAGAAAAGGCCCCATTATTAAGTAAAGTCTGAAAATAAGGCCTTTCAAAAGTAACTAGATAGATAGATAGATAGATAGATAGATAGATAGATAGATAGATAGATAGATAGATAGATAGATAGATAGATAGATAGATAGATAGATAGATAGATAGATAGATAGATAGATAGATAGATAGATAGATAGATAGATAGATAGATAGATAGATAGATAGATAGATAGATAGATAGATAGATAGATAGATAGATAGATAGATAGATCGATCCATCCATCCATCCATCCATCCATCCATCCATCCATCCATCCATCCATCCATCTTGCAAGCAACACAGATACACCTGTGTAATAAATGCTGCAACAAAAACATAGGTCAATACAGTCTGAAAAATAAATTGGGAATTAAAATCATGTACACTGAATTTAACACATTATTGCTAAACATTATGCACAGACAGAACACAAAAGTTCAACAACTAACAAGCTGAAATTAAATTCACATTTGGTTTTTTTGTGATCCAACACATGCACAACATTCGTTGTGCATTATGCTCAATGTATTGTGCCACATTATGCACAACATACTTTGTACATAATGTGGCATGCATATATGAATATGTTCACTGTCATTTATGTCACATTATGCACAACATACATAATATGGCATGCATATATAAATATGAATATGTTCACTGTCATTCATGCCACATTATGCACAACACACATTGTGCATAATGTGGCATAAATGAGAGTGAACATATTCACTTTTTTTTAAAGTAAAAAATCTGTGGTTACAAAAAACAAAAAAAACAAAAAACAAAATTAAAGCTGACCGTTATGGTGCAGCTTAATTGTTGACCATATTAAAATCAAGTCCTCTGATCATGAAAAAAAAACATAATTTGAACTAAAATATTTTTCAAATGCCTGAAATTATGCTAAATTTTTATTTCATATATATTCTATAAAATAAATATGAGCTAATGCGTCCCCTACGCTGCTAGAGGCGTGATAGTTTCACAGGTGTCAAGAGTCGAACACCCAGGTTGCGGTTCTGTACAAGGTGTTTTTACTGCAGGCAGGTCACAGACACACGTTTACGTCGTTCAGTGCTCAAATATATTATGTGCTATCATGTAGTTTCTGAAGGTCCGTGAGAGTGACTTTTTTTGGGGGGAATCATCCGTGCGTAAACAAATGTACAGTGAGGTTTTTTTTGTTGTTGTTTTGTTTGTTTTCTGATGCAAGGCACTTCCAGATTTATGATGCTTCTCAATGCCCTCCAGATACTCCTCCTTATCACCTCCTCGTCAAATCATGCCATTCCTACAAGCTATTCTCTTTTCTTTTTTTCTCCTCCACTCTTCTCTTTGAAAAGGCTGCCTTCTGAAAGCATGACAAAAGAAGCCATCCCACACAGTGTCACAATATTTCCATGCATCAAAGAGGTGACGTTACGGTACTGAAATCAGAACTAAGCGACGCGAGGCTTTCCCTTTTATTTGAGGGAGATCAAAGGCTCACATGGCTCGCCTTACTAACAATCACTTAGCTCCCTCGCCTCATGTGATTTGGCCTCGCCTGATGAAGGGAAAGCCGAGTTTTTACAACACCCAACCACACCGGCTCGTCCCTTTCGCCACATGAAAACAGCTCTGAAATATGCCAACATCTGCAAACATTTGAAAAATCTTCCTCAAAGTAACTGGGCCGTAAGTAGAGATGACTGACTCTAGTCGTGATAGAAGACGCCCTCACTCACTCACTCTCTCTCTCTCTCTCTTTCTCTCTCTCTCTCTCTCTCTCTCTCTCGCTCTCTCTCCCTCTTTCTGTCTCTCGCTCTCCTCCTCACTTGAACATCTGACTTTCTTTCTTTCCTTCCTTCTCTCTGTTTTTCATTATGCTAAAGATTGTCTAACTATAGCAGTAATACTACTTCTCTCTGGCAATGACATTCATAATACTTGAGATTACAATAGTCATGTAATGTCAAATTTGCTAAAAATTTAAAGGCCAGCAATATCCCAGACATCAAAATCATGTCCTGAGTACTCATCTGCTTTACTTTCTTGCTGAATTCTGGTTTAAAACAAACATTGGCAAAGCCATTATTTTGGCAATAACCCGTGCTCCTCCTAGATGCTCCTTTCTTTTATTAACATTTTCTTTCACTTCCCAGCTCACAACTCGGATTCCCAAAATGCTTTAGAAGATCTCGCCCATTACGAATTCCTGGCCCAGCTGAGGAAGGCCTCCAGCTCAGTGGGCCTCCTGGACCACCTCAACCAAAATGGTACTAGCCCCATGTACCAGCCTTGCAGCAGGCAGGATGAGTTGCCTCCTGCCATCTGGTCGCCTGGGGCCAAGCATCGCTCTACTGAGGGCCCTGGTAGGCTAACACGCACTACAGCTCTGTGTGCATCCTGAAGGTCCCACATGGTATCATTTAATTCAATTCAATTCAATTTATTGTCATTAAAAACAATGTGCAGGCACATGTTAAAAATGAAATGAATCATAGTGGTTATAGTAACATTATGAGTGCTCATCTAAAAGAATAGATGTAAAAGTACATACAGCTTTTATTTTTCCCATGTTCTCCCTGACGAAGAAGTTTAACTACTGTCATGAAAATAAAATGTGGAGTTTTATGCAAAGACAACCCTTCCACACACCAAAACTCTACACCAACTTGTCTTTGTTTGTTGTTGTCTTTCTTTTTATATATATATATATATATATATATATATATATATATGAAAAATAGTTTTGAATATCACTAATATTCAATGCACAAATGTTACCTATAGAAAGCGAGCCATCATATGTTATTCAGATGTTTAGGCAAAAAGGAGGTGTAAATAAGCCTACAGCTTTGGATAAACTAGAGACAAGTAGGCTCATTCAAGTTCTTAAAGGGATAGTTCACCCAAAAATCAAAAATACATGTTTTTCCTCTTACCTGTATTGCTATTCATCCATCTAGCTCGGTTTGGTGTGAGTTGCCATGTCTCTTTTCTAACTATTTATTAGGAACTATTTTCTTACCGAACTACACCTACATGAAACTTCTCACAAGAGGTCTGTGGATTGTCTTGAGTAACCGGGTCATGATGTCTGGAAAGAGACATTGCTGTTGAGTTTTTCAAATGTACTTTTTTGATGCTTTGAGCAACACAAGCCAAGTGCCATCCTTGACACTTGGCTTGTGTTGGATACAATGAATGGCACTTCGAGAAATGGCAGACATCTCTACGGCCAATATCTCCAAATCTTGGCAACTCACATCAAAACGATCTAGATGGCTAAATAGCAGGAAGCAAAATCATGTATTTTTGATTTTAGGGTGAACTGTCCCTATTCAGTTACTCAACAGCATATTCATTCATTCATTATCCACATCGCTTATCCCTACTGAGGGTCGTAGGGATGCTGGAGCCTATCCCAGCAGCCAATGGGCAGCAGGCAGGAAGACACCCTATGTTATTTTTTACCTTACTTTTGGAGGTGGGGGTGGGGGAAGGGGCAAAAACAAGGGGGCTTAAGCCCTCAGCACCCACAGAGCTGGCAGTTATTTTCATTTGTTTACAAGCTCCCTTTAACAGTCCAAAGACATTTATAGGAGGTGAATTAGAGACGGTGAATTGCCCATAGGTGTGACAGGGTGTGGGGCAATGTTAAGAACAGGATATCTGAGGTATATCTACCTTTCCTGTGCCCAATACGTACCTGCTGGGATAGGTTCCAGCCCTCTCTCACCCTGAATAGGATTAAGAGGGTATAGGCACTGAATAAATGTACACCCTGATAGAAGACTAGCATTCAGTCACAAGTCGGCCTAATGACCTGCTAAACTCTGACCTATAATCAAGAACAAGACGGTCGACGTCCGGGTGGCTTAGCAGTCTATTCCGTTGCCTACCAACATGGGGATCGCCAGTTCGAATCCCCGTGTTACCTCCAGCTTGGTCGGGCGTCCCTAGAGACACAATTGGCCATGTCTGCAGGTGAGAAGCCAGATGTGGGTATGTGTCCTGGTTGCTGCACTAGCACCTCCTCTGGTTGGTTGGGGCACCTGCTCAGGGGGGAGGGGGAACTGGGGGGAATAGCGTGAACCTCCCACACGCTACGTCTCCCTGGCGAAATTCCTTACTGTCAGGTGAAAGGAAGTGGTTGGTGACTCCACATGTATTGGAGGGGGTGGAGCAACAACCAGGACAGCTTGGAATAGTGGGGTAATTAGCCAAAAAGTGCAGTTAGGGAGAAAAGGGGGGGGGGATCCTCAACATAGCTTATACCCTTCTCATCATAACTTCGCTAAACAGGTAAATATGTTGTTTCAATTGTTGCTCATAAAATCTGCAATATGGCTCTTATTGCTATAGTACTGTGATTATTGTAAAAGCTGTGACATCAAGTTAAGAAGTATGTGGCCTGTGGCATTTATTAAAACCATGCTGCGTTGGTTTCTTCAAGACATAAAAGGGTTAACACACTGCCATGTGCATGTACACGTGGAGTCTGAATACACACACATTATTAATCTTTTTATGTCAAGGTCATGTAAAATGGTCACCCGTTATGTGGAAGACGCATAGTTTGACGGTTTCGTTTAAACTTTAACTTTCATAATTACTGGCCTTTAATGAACACGTAGGCATGCAGTCTGTTTAAAATTGTATACTCTCTCTACATTTATTGTTCAAGTTTCATCGGTCACAGAGTAAGTTTGAAGAAGAACTATGAAATGTGACTTTTCCCACTGGCCAAAAAACCCGCAAAAAACCCGCTAATGTTCGCCTTTGGTCAATGTAAAAAAGGGGACGTTAGCGGGTTTTTTGGCCAGTGGGAAAAGGAAATAGTGTGATGCCTACATAAAATA
The DNA here is from genome assembly GCA_022114975.2 of Lampris megalopsis. NCBI lineage: Eukaryota > Metazoa > Chordata > Actinopteri > Lampriformes > Lampridae > Lampris > Lampris megalopsis. The sequence goes on along the minus strand of JAJHIY020000964.1, from coordinate 2,463,751 downwards.
AAATAGAAAAAAAAACACAAGTTGTATAAAGTATTATTCTAAAATATGTAAAAGACTACAGGTGGCTAAGAATAGCATGATTATCTGCCTATGCATGTTGCTGCAATGCCGGTCATGTATATTCTTAACTCTGTCTTTAGCTCTTATTCAAGTCCAAGCGATGTTTAATTTGCAGCCATGTAAGTTTTCATATACAAGGATTTTACTATGTAAAAAAGAATACACACACATACACACACAACCACAAATGTAAATATATATGCATCCATCCATCCATTATCCAAGCCGCTTTTCTCAACTGGGGTCGTGGGATGTTGGAGCCTGTCCCAGCAGTCATTGGGCGGCAGGTGGGGATATATACATATGTGTGTGTGTGTGTGTGTGTGCGTGTGTGTGTGTGTGTGTGTGTGTGTGTGTGTGTGTGTGTGTGTGTGTGTGTAGAGATCGATAGATAGATCGATAGATAGATCGATAGACAGACAGACAGACAGACAGACACATAATATAAGAAAAAATCTACAAGGAAAGTAACACAACCTTCTAAAAGCAGGAGGAATTGCTTCAATTGATCAAATTTAATTTTCCTTATATTTTACAGTCATCGGCGATTACTTAGAGCATATTCATGGGCGTAATGGTCCCGTAGTGTAATTCCACTGCGTTGCGTTGCAGTCTATTTAAAAGCCTGTTAACCCTGTTCCTGTTCATTCTAGATGCTCTCTCCGTGAGTTCGGATGGGGTGAGGGCCCAGCAGGCCTGTCCCTTCTGTCACAGGACTTACCAGCGAGGGGCTTCGCTCAGGGACCACATCAGATACTGTCAGGAGAGGGAAGGAGGCCACATGGTTTGTCCTCTCTGCGGATACACTGCCACCTACAGGGCACAGATGGAAAGGCACCTGACGCTCCACAACCACGTCCAAGACAAGGTGAGTTTATACACAAGACGGTGGGACACGCATGAAAATAGAAAAATTTTTAAAATAATCATACCAAAATGAAATAACGATGTTTTTGTTTTGTTTTGTTTTTTTTACATTTTCCTTATCAATTCAACCAAGGGGCTGTTTTCTCTGAAATGTTCTTAAAACAATGATGATATGTGTGTCCAAATTTGTTTTGATGGCTGTAATCCTATTCATTTCTCAATGAATGTGTTAAGTATATGTACTTTTATAATGTTATACATTAATAAAAAAAATTAGTGTAATAGTGTAATATAATAGCACAATTTTGCCAATTCATAATGCGGATGGACAAGACCGTATCGGATTGGTCGAGGCTCCACACGGGAACGGTCGAGGCGCAGGTTAAAAACGGCTGCCATTGGTGCTGTGCCCTCACAGCGTACCAATCAAAACTATAAAATCCGCTGTTGTGACCCCTGAGAAACAGGGACTAAGCCGGAGAGAAGAGGAAGAAGAAAAAGTATAGTATAATAGCATTAGTCGAGTGTATTAGTATATTATTATTGGTATAGTATAATGAAATGTGTTTAGTGTGAAAGTATTGTAACGTACACGAATAAGTAGACGGGTCGGACCCTTCAGTCGACTAGTTAACGTTGTCACTCGCGGTGCGAGCGATACGGGTTCGCGTCTCGGCTGTGGCGACGGTTCCCATGACTGCCCCCCGCCCTGAGTTTGCTACAGGATTGTAATGGACTGAGTGACATGTTCATCTTTACCTGTTGTGGTTGTTGGGAGCCTGTAATGTCAATGAGCATGTTGTATACTTGGAGGGGCCTGTCAGTCAAGTTCAGTTGCCTATGGCGGTGGTTTAGGTAAAATGGCGTGTCTGTGATTGGCAGAGATTTAGGGAGGATGTTTGTGTTGTTGCTTCTGTTAGTTCTGGGGAGCGGAGTTAGATGATGAATGAGAGCCAAGTGAGTTGGGAGTGCACAGAACTGCGGGTATAGCGGGAAAGGTTTTGTTGTTTTGCCGTTGGCTATGGCCCACAGTAGCATGTGTATTGCTGCTAATAAAGTGCTTGCGAAACCAGCCCAAGTCTCGTGGCCTTCTTATTGAGGGACGCTACAGTATAATGATGTAATTTATTAGTATCATTATAATTTATATATAACGCTAATTATAATATATAATAACTTCTAATTATGAATATAATTGATTGCTATAATATCGTTGCATAATTTCTGAGCATGTTTTGTTTATCTGCTTCAAATTGGGTATGACATAAGAAGTTCCCTTTTTGAAAAAAGAAAATTAATTCTATTCTATTCTATCAATAAAGTTGAAACGTAACAACTTAATATCATGACACACTCACTTGTAGAGCTCCATCCCGTTGGACCAGGGTATGGAAAACAGGAAGTTTAAGTGTCTGCAGTGTGGGAAAGCATTCAAGTACAAACACCACCTCAAAGAGCATCTCCGCATCCACAGTGGTAAGCCTGAGTAACATCAAAACAGGTTTAGTCACCCATCTGTTTCCCGTCTCTGCTGTTTCATCTCTACCCTTATTTAAGTGTACGCAGTGTGAATTTATACGGAAAGGAGTTTTACAGCTAACATTGTTTTTGAATTAAAAAAAAAACCCATGGGAAACAGAAAAGGATCACCCCCTCCCCAGTTGTTTTTCAATCATGTTTTTTTTAATTTTGTTTTGTTTTTGGCTTTTGACTCATTCAACAGTGCTTTGCTGTGCATTCTCCTCCAGGTGAGAAACCATATGAGTGCTCCAATTGCAAGAAACGCTTCTCGCACTCAGGCTCTTACAGCTCTCACCTGAGCAGTAAAAAGTGCCTGGGTGGGGGAGGAAGTGCTGGGGGAGCAGGAAGTGCAGGCATAGGGAGAGGGGCCTTTAATGGACATGTTCAAAGCTCATACCGCAACCCTTTCCCTACATCACCCCTTGCAAGCGGCGAGAGGAACAGCATCGACAAGGGCTCTCTGTTCAACTTCCAGACCCAAGATAACGTTGCGACCTTGGGCAGAGCATCTGAGGACTTGCACCACCTCTCTCCTCAGGACACCTGCCAGAGTCCCACCACCTTCTCCAGAGCCTCAGACCTAGCAAGGCTTTGGGACCCCATGGCAGAGCTCTCTCTGAGGACTGGCGGACTCAAAAGAACCACCCTTCTGCCTTTCCTTCACTCTGGGGCTAAGTTTGAACAAATGCTGCAGGAGATGCTCTGCAGGGATCCAAAAAGAGATGAGGACAGAGTCGGAGTTGGGGAGGAGGACAGGAGGTTTATGTACAATGGTGGAGGATCTGATGGTAAGGTGTCACCCAACCGAAGAATGAGGGACGAGAGGGTGAGGTTGGTTGATGGGGAGAGAGGCGGACAAGGGGTTGCGTGCCGCTGGTGCTCCCAGCTTTTCCCGAACACAGCTGTGCTCCTGCAACATGAGCGCTACCTCTGTAGGATGAACCAAGAGACTGTGGAGGTACTAGAGCGTCTCAGTAGTAAAGATCACTCCTCGTCACCCATCTTCTTCCCGAGACCATTTCTCCAACCGACAGAGAACAGCAACCCGAATGTAGTAACCAACGGCCTTCCTGGAGACAAGTCACCGTTGCTGAAGCCCTACTGGCAGTCAATGCCACAGCAGCTCCTGGTCCCTATGAACTCCCCCTCGCAGCCCCGCACTGACCCCCTGTCCTCACGACCTTACTGGACGAGCCAAGATGGAGGCAGCCCTGGTCAGCCTATCAACCCATCCATAGAGCAGCCATTGCCTCGCGCCAGAGGAAGAGTGCCATCCTGGGGATTTGGTTCTCCTCTCTGTGTTGACCTCTCCAAGTGTCCTCCTGATCTTGCCTCTCCTCAAAACCAGATGGCTCCCCAGCATAGGACCTCCTGGTCTGCTGACACACAAAGTGAGCCGCTGGACCTCTCCTTGCCCAGGCCATTGTCAAAAAAAGAAGCAGGAAACAAAACTGCCAACGGTGACTCAGGGGACCGAGGAGAGAGGAGGGAGCTGGACAACCCACAGCTCAGGAGTCCAACCCAACCCCCTCATCTTCCCTTTCACCAACATCCCATCTACCGCAGACCTGGGGTGCCGGCGTTTGGAGGCTCCATGTATAACGGCTTCCCTATCTTCAACCCAATGGTCCAGGCTAGTGTGGGAGTTTCAGGGCATGATGGTGTCTCTTCTATTTCTCTTAGCCGGCCAGGGTTCATTTCACCTATGCCATACACGACGGAAACAGAAGCCATGTTTAAAAAGATCCACCAGGACAGAAAAGCTCTCATGGTGAGAAGGGATTTTTTTTCCTTTCCAGTTTATATTTTATTTTCTTGTTGTTGTTCCAACAAAACATTACTAAACAACTGAACAGTCAGTTTTTCAGGCAGTAAAGCAATCGAGTAGGAAATAAACATTCATTCAATCAATCAATCAATTAAACTTTGTTTACCTTATTTCTTATATCAAATTCAAATGCAAAACTGTGTGTGGGGGGGTGTGTGCACACGTGTGTGTGTACGGTGAGGGTAAATTCAAACTGGGCCGTGTAGGTCTGTTATGGGCCCTTGTTAAGGTTAGGGACAACTGGATATGAGTGTGTGTGTGTGTGTGTGTGTGTATGTGTGAGTATTGATGGCATAGTAGTTGTTAACAGAATGTGCATAGTTAAAATGAGACCTATTTTTCCAGAATCCCTCCCTGACATGATCTATTGTATCCCAACCCAGAGCGAGATACTGACTCACGGAGGTCTGGACTACTTCTCTTTAATCGATGAGGGGGTGGATGGTGAGGAAGGACCTGGGAGGAAGAGACTGAAGAAGACAGAGGAAGGACTGTATGCCTGCGACATCTGTGAAAAGACCTTCCAGAAGAGTAGCTCCCTCCTCCGACACAAATACGAGCACACAGGTCTGTGGCCGTTCAGTACTGGAATCAGAATTTGTTTTGTCTCTAAAGAGGTTTTCACTTCGCCAGCGGTTTGATTTGCCGCATTGCTCATTGTAACCTTAAAACATAACACAAACTTTAAGAAAATAAAGACTAATGTACTACTATGAACATTTAAAAAAATAAAAGTATAAAAAGTGAAGAGTAATATAAATATGTATACTGTATGGATCTAATAGTTTCCTTCAGAGGCAATTCTTTACAAGGTGTTTCCTTACAAGGTGTTTTCTTATGAGGCAATTCTTTTCGGAAAATCTGCATTAGGATGCACAGATATGTCAAGTGAGAAATTGTTGTATCAAGGCTAAAAAACAGAGTAGCGTGCCTATGTCTGGAAAAAAAATCTCATAACTTTATAAGTCACCCTCGGTCAGCGCTCCAACAGCTGTCAATAAAAATTCATTAAAGCTTGTAAAAAGTCCCCATTTTCTTCGAGAGGATTTTATGAATAATTTCTCTTGCGTTCATTACAGGAAAACGTCCGCATGAGTGCAAGATCTGCAACAAGGCCTTCAAGCACAAGCACCACCTGATTGAGCATAGCCGTCTACACTCGGGAGAGAAACCATACCAATGTGACAAATGTGGCAAACGCTTCTCCCACTCGGGCTCCTATTCCCAGCACATGAACCACCGCTACGCTTACTGCAGCAGGGACCAGGATCCTGACCAGGACCCAGAGGACGGCACTCCTGGGACGGGCACCTATCTCGGAGCCTGCTTAGCAGGAGAGACCCCTCTTTCCACAGAGGATACCCAAACTCCCCACTCTCTCCTCAGTGACTCCAGTCTTGATGGCGCTCCAGGGGGGCTCAGGGGTGAGGAGGAGGAAGAGGATGTGGAAGATAAAGAGAGGAAACCCAGCGATGGTCTTGTTGAGGAAGCAGATATGAGTTTGTTGGAGGCACATGGACGACAATGGGTTCCTACCCATGTCCAAGAATCAGAGAAAAGGGCACATAGAGACCAGAATGAGAGAGACAGGTGTGAGGCAGGAGACAACAGTGGGACTGAGGGTGCAGATAATCAGCTCTGGGACAGAGACAGAGCGGGACAAAATAGAGACATGGACAAATGCGAACTGAGCTTGGACACCAATACACAATGATCAAGGAAAGATGCTGAAATGGCTTAACTTAGCAATACATACACAAATAATTTATCTATGCATTATTATTTTTAATCTTCTCCTGACTCCCCCCCCATGGTGTATCAAAATGTTGTTGTCTTCTAAGATCAAAACGAGGTACAGAACTGGAAAACCATTAAAGGCCTTACAAAGGGTGAAACCAATACCAAGACAATATATGTGCCAGTACATCATGCAGTATCCTATGATATTTACTACTGCTACTTTCAGCTGCTCCCATTAGGGGTCGCCACAGCAGATCATCCATTTCTATCTCTTCCTGTCCTTTGCATCTTCCTCTGTCACGCCAGCCACCTGCATGTCCTCTCTCACCACATCCATAAACCTCCTCTTTGGTCTTCCTCTTTTCCTCATGCCTGGCAGCTCCATATTCAGCATCCTTCTCCCAATATACCAGGCATCTCTCCTCCGCACATGTCCAAACCATCTCAATCTCACCTCTCTTGCTTTGTCTCCAAACTGTCCAACCTGAGCTGTCCCTCTAATGTACTCATTCCTAATCCTGTCCTTCTTCATCACTCCCTATGAAAATCTTAACATCTTCAACTCTGCCATAGTGCCACTGTCTCCAAACCATACAACATAACCCGTCGCGCTACCATCTTGTAAACCTTCCCTTTAACTCTTGCTGGTACCCTTCTGTTGCAAATCACTCCGGACACTCTTCTCCACCCACTCCACCCTGCCTGCACTCTTTTCTTCACCTCTCTTCTGCACTCCCCATTACTTTGAACAGTTGACCCCAAGTATCTAAACTCAGCCACCTTCATCACCTCTACTCCTTGCATCCTCACCATTCAGCTGTCCTCTCTCATTCACGCATATATATTCCGTCTTGCTCCTACTGACTTTCATTCCTCTTCTCTCCAGTGCAAACCTCCACATCTCCAGGCTCTCTTCAACCTGCTCCCTCCTCTTACTAAAGATCACTATGTCATCCATGAACATTATAGTCCATGGAGACTCCTGCCTGATCTTATCCATCAACGTGTCCATCACCATTGCAAACAAGAAAGGGCTCAGAGCCGATCCTGGATGTAATCCCACCTCCACCTTGAACCCATCTGTCATTCCAACCGCACACCTCACCACTGTCACACTGCCCTCAAACATATCCTGCACCACTCTTACGTACTTCTCTGCGACTTCCTCATACAATACCACACCTCCTCTCTCGGGACCCTGCCCTATGCTTTCTCTAAATCCACAACGACCCAATGTAACTCCTTCTAACCTTCTCTATCCTTCTCCATAAACATTCTCAAAGCAAACATTGCATCTGTAGTGCTCTTTTGTGGCATGAAACCATACTGCTGTTCGCTATTCATCACCTCTCCTCTTAACCTAGCTTCTATTACTCTTTCCCATATCTTCATGCTGTGGCTAATCAACTTTATACCTCTGAAGTTGCCACAGCTCTGCACATCACCCTTGTTCTTGAAAGTTGGTACCACTATGCTTCTTCTCCCCTCCTCAGGCATCCTCTCCCTTTCCAAGATTGTGTTAAACAATCTAGTTAAAAACCCCACTGCCATCTCTCCTAAGCACCTCCATGCCTCCGCAGGCATGTCATGTGGACCAACTGCCTTTCTACTCTTCATCCTCTTCATAGCTGCCCTCACTTCCTCCACCATACCTCACTAATCTACCGTACTTCCTGATTCACTATCTCCACATCATCCAACCTTCTCTCTCTCTCTCATTTTCTTCATTCATCAGCCCCTCAAAGTACTCCTTCCACCTTCTCAACACACTTTCCTTGCTTGTCAGCACATTTCCATCACTATTCTTGATCGCCCTAACCTGCTGCACATCCTTCCCAGCTTGGTCCCTCTGTCCAGCCAATCGAAACAAGTCCTTTTCTCCTTCCTTTTATAGTATTCTATGATATAATGAGGATAATACAGGTTCTCAAGGTAAAAGTCATTATAACAACCAGGTTGAGTTCATTTGAGGTTATATTGCACATATAGAGGTAGCCATTTCAGAATAACATGTTTTAGATGCTTGGCGTATTTCTACTCCACCTGCAGAAAGTTTTTTATGGATCACTCTGTAAAAGTGCACACCGAAGTCAATAACTTCAAGACATTGTATTAGATGCAAAATTTTCACATTGCTGAATACCAAACACACCTTTCACATAAATTTAAACCTCAGGACCAAAATGAGATTAAGGCATGAGCACAATTGATTGGGGATTTACTGCAGGAGATTTTGGTTAATTTTAGCTAGCTAACTTGCTGTTGAAGAGAATGGGTTTGCCTAAAGTTAAATTACAGGAATCATTGTCATGAGTCATGGCGTAGAATGGATAAAGTTACCATGAATTACTAGCAATACTCCATCTTTCCCTGTTGTTGTGTTTCTTGAGAATTTTCTCTAAAACAATCAAAACATCCTGCCAAGAACCCACAGTGCATTGCATCACATCATCATTTCCTTAATTCGGCTCAGATTTTCTTGAAATTGCTTTCACATCAGAAATTGTCCACATCAGGGTCCGATTGGAAGTAAAAGTAGACCCCCCCTTTTTTTTTTTAAATGCAAACTCTTTGTACAAGCATAGTGGGCACCAATCTGCTTGGAGACTTAACACCTGTCAAAAAAGATCTTAACTAGATCCATGAGACTCAGTATAAGAGTGTAAGATTGTGTAGGGTCGACACAAAAACAGTTCATGAAGGACCAAATACACACAGACGTAAAAGCCAGGATACATAGTATTTTATCAGTTCTAATCTAAGATTCTGTTTTTTGTTTGAACGTTTGACCATACGTATATTGGCACTGTTCTCGAACGAGTAATGTGTGAACCTCCAGAATATGGTCAGATCAGCTTTAGAAAGATTTGTTTGGAAATACTGGTGGTACTTTTGCAGGTCCAAGCCAGGATATGGAAACTTTTACTGTGACTATGACTATACGAGGCCGGGTTAAAGTAGTTATAATTACTTTGTCTGGATATTTATTCTTCCTTATCAATGCCTGTAAAACTAAAATGTCCAAGGGGGCATCCGGGTGGTGTGGCGGTCTATTCCGTTGCACATCAACACAGGGATCGCTGGTTCGAATCCCCGTGTTACCTCCGGCTTGGTCGGGAGTCCCTACAGACACAATTGGCCGTGTCTGCGGGTGGGAAGCCAGATGTGGGCATGTGTCCTTGTCGCTGCACTAGCACCTCCTCTGGTTGGTCAGGGCGCCTGTTCAGGAGGAGGGGGAACACATGTATCAGAGGAGGCATGTGGTAGTCTGCAGCCTTCCCGGATTGGCAGAGGGGGTGGAGCAGAGGTCGGCACAGCTCGAAAGAGTGGGGTAATTGCTCAAGTACAATTGGGGAGAAAAAGGGGGGGAAATCCAAAAAAAAACCCCAAAAAAACCTAAAATGTCCTGTGGTATTATTATGCTAAAATCTTGACCTTTAACTTAAGGAGACAGCCGTTAGTATACAATGTTGTTTTGAGAGTGAAAACACCAATACGCATGTAGCTGTTGCTGTTTCCCAAAGCCAGTAAGTGGTAAAGAATACCAAAATAGACATGTTTCTTTCCGGGACTTTCTTTACTGTGAAATGTCTAGGTATAGATGCCATCACCAGCTATCTTAAATACATTTACATATGGGTGCCAGAAACAAACTTCATACTTATAAGTTTATTTTATATTTCAAACTCCTGTCTAAAGATGCCATCTCTCTATATTAATATAATCATTTTGAGATGGGAGTTTGAAAGTGGAGGAAGATATCCTTTGGGTGTTTCCTTTGAATGAGTGGGGGGGGCGGGGACTTGCACTGCCTCACTGTGCATTTGTTATATAAATTAATATTCATATGGGGCTTTTTTATTTTGTTCTATATGCTAATATTTCCTGTCTTTCTCAAAATATTTTTTCTAGTGTTACTTAGCTTCTTTCACAAAGGAAGGGCAGTAATGTGTCATGCTATTTTGGCATGGCAACTGGGTCAAGGTGAGAACTCAGGACCCAGCCTATGTTAGCTTTAGCTTCCTCTTTCTTGCTGTGGTGTAGTCAATATGAGAAGTGCCTTAGATGTGCCAACACACTGTGAGTAATCAGACACCGTCTTGGTACAGACAGATAAGACAGTGGAGCATGAGGTGTGACTAAACCTTTACCACTCATGCAAAATGTGGGCAGAAGACACCTCTTGCTCATAAAGTGCATGTATGTGTGTGTGTGTGTGTGTGTGTGTTCGTTCGCAAAGTTATACATGTGTGTCAACTACCCCTTTTTGGCATAGTTCTTTAACCCTTATTTTTCTTCTTGGGCCAAAAAAGAAAAAAAGAAAAAAATGCCGTTTACTTTCACTTCATGTCTGCACAAATTTATACTAAGCGGTATTTCTTACTAGAACCCATGTAACTTTTGTATGATATTACCTTTTTTATGTATTTTTGCATGTTTGTGCATATTTGTAATAAAATTGTACATACTTTGTTAGTACATAACTTTTTTTATTCCTCACAATGAATATAATGGGCTATAGGGCATGCTACCGCGTGTTTTATTCTCCGAGTCAGTGAATAGCGTTAAGATTTCATTCAATGTCAGTAGAAATGTTAAATCCAGGGTAAAAATGATCAACTTTGTAATAACTTGAAATTACAAGTCTCAAAAATGCCGGATTGATAATCCCAATTGGTTGAAGTGGGTTAAATATGAGACATATTGACATTTTCAAGCATTGAGAACTCTTATGCTTGGAAAAAAAGCATCGTGCTCACTGGCTGTGGGGGGTGTATGGTAAGATTGCGGCTGATGGATGAGAAAAATTACCAGGACTCATCCCTCTATATCATACTCACTTCTCTTTTCTGGGATTTTTCTTGTGAACCTACTGAACTGCAAATTTCCCAGACATCAGGGTGTGTCTCTAATAATAGACTGCCATATATTTAGCCAAGCGTCTTACATTGTATGCCATAGATAGGACTGAACAATATATAGTTTCAGAATCAAAATTGCAATACACACATGTGCAATAGCCACATTGCCAAGGATGCAATCTAAGGCAAATTGGGCCCATCGGACTTGTTAAGTTAAAATTCTTGTTAGGATGAAAACGAAATCGAGCAGCGTCCGCTTTTTTATGAGTACTCTTGAAGGAAAATGTTCTAGCACATCTAACAAATAATATAACTTTGTCTGATTTAATGACTTCTTGGACAACAGTCTTATTTCCCCCTTTAAAATCACTGTAGCCATTGTTAGACTGATTAATTCTTTGCAAACAGAGCTTTGAACGTTAAAAGCTGAAAAAAATGTAACGCCTTTTCATTCTTTAATATTGCAATGCATATTGTAAAAAAAAAAAACTAAACTAAAATAACACACCACTGATTATTTTCCAATGTTGTTCAGCCCTAATATCCCAAGCTTTATCTCCGGAGTTCCTATATTTGTCCAACTGGCTTGGAAGGTGTATTATCAGTTGGTTTCCATGTAAAAAAAAAAAAGTCATGTTCAGTGGTATTTTTTCTTTTCTTTTTTTCTTGCCTTTTGAAAAGTCAAAGAATTTGCAAATCAATTTTCATCATGCATGCTCAATAACCCAGGTAAGAAAATCCCAGAAAGTTGGATCAGTTCATCTGGACACAACGTATATTGAGAGAAATGGTTCACCACTCATCTAAGTGACCTCCTCAGTCTCAAATGGCTGCAGGTATCCCCACCCTTATAAACAATACAGTGGCATAACGTTAGGCCGCCGGTCAAGAGGATGGCACAACACAGGAGCGCTAACACGTCAGGTCAGGACTCCACAGCCTACACCCATCTACAGGCCAGTGGCCACTCTCTCAGGGATGAGGATGTGCACATCCTTGATAGGGAGGAATGCTGGTTTGAACGGGGAGTCAAAGAGGCCATCTATGTGACGTGGGAATGACCATCCCTGAACCGGGAAGGGGGGGGGGCACATCTGTCACCATCTTACAATGCTGTGATTGCAACCATTCCCCAATCCTCTGTGAATTGTACACATGGCCATTGTGGTCACGGCAAATTGCATATGAAACCAATCGTTGTTTTCGGTCGTTATGCCACTGTATTGTTTATAATGGTGGAGATACTAATACCTGCAGTCAGTTGAGACTGAAGAGGTAGGCCACTTAGATGAGTGATGAAACGCTTCTCTCTCAATAAACGTCCAGATGAACTGATTCAACCTTCTGCGACTGCAGCTTTATGTGATAAAACTTTGCAAAACACAACATCATTGGAAACATACAAGAATTGTGTAAAGATTATTAATTTTATGGTAGTCACTGGTCAGAGGCTCACGCAGTCTTGTGGCAGCTTGCAGTTTAGAATGGGCACGTTTCCTTTAGGTCAACCTGTTCACAGCCTGTCGCGGTGGGGGGGTTGAGTCTGTTCTGTCTGTGGTGCAAATTCTCTGAATGGCTGTTGCTGCAAAAATGCCAGCAGGAGAAGGAATCAAATATGGCATTTTTATACAAAAAATTACAGATTACGTATTTAAACATAGAGCCAACCAAGAAGGAACAGATAGCTATAACAATAACAACAATAATAATAATAATAATAATAATAATAATAATAATAATAATGGCAGCACGGTGGCGCAGTGGTTAGCGCAGTTGCCTCACAGCAAGAAGGTCCTGGGTTCGAGCCCCAGGGTAGTCCAAACTTGGTGGGTCATGCCGGGTCGTCCACTGTGTGGAGTTTGCATGTTCTCCACATGTCTGCGTGGATTTCCTCCCGAAGACATGAAGGTCAGGTGAATCAGCCGTACTAAATTGTCCCTGGGTGTGGGTGTGGGTGGGGGTGGGGCCTGTGATAGCCTGTCCAGGTTGTCTCCCCATCTGCCGTCCAATGACTGTTGAAATAGGCTCCAGCATTTTGCGACCCTGAGAGCAGAATAAGCGGTTCAGATAATGGATGGATGGTTGGATAATAATAAAAATAATAATATTCATATAGCGCTTTTCTAGACACCCAAAGTGCTTCACATTGAAGGGGTTAACTCACTTCAACCACCACCAATGTGTAGCACCCATCTGGGGGATGCATGGCAGCCATTTTGCATCAGAACACTCACCACACATCAGCTTGAGGTGGAGAGGGAGGAATCATTGAGCCAGTTACATGGGGGGGGGGGGGTGAGTAGGTGGCCAGATGGAGAGAGCCAGGTTGGGAATTTTGCCAGGATACCCAGAGACCTCCTACTCTTTGTGATAAGTGCCATGGGATCTTTAATGACCACAGTGAGTCAGGACCTCGGTTTAACATCTCATCCAAAGTACGGCATCTCCTACAGCACAGCATCCCCGTCACTGCACTGGGGCACTGGGATTAGATATTTGCTTTTTTTATTAGGACCAGAAAGAAGACTGCCCCCTATTGGCCCACCAACACCACTTCCGGCAACAACTCGTATTCCTGGGAGGTCTCCCATCCAAATACCAGCTAAACCCATACCAGCTAAGGCATTACCTGCTTAGCTCCCGTCATTTGGCAGAGCCAGGGTACATGTTGGTATGGCTACCGGCAGTTGTTCTACTATAAATATTAAAACCTCGTTCCTTAGGGGATTTTAGTACCGTATAATAAGCAGCTAATTCAGTTGTTTAAGGACAACAGTAATTAGGCACTATTGGCACCCATGGCCAAACTAGCAACCACAATAATCCATCTACAGAGGAAGAGATTATAGTTTTAATGGATAATCAGAGTCTTTTTTTACCTGTATTTATATCATAGTATCGTAGGCCTGTGTAGTCCTGAGAACGTGTCCAAACTGCTGTCCATCTGCTGCCGTTGAATGCAAAAGCAGAATACAATCTTAATCAAGTCAAAGGTCAAGCTCAATCAAGTCTAGCTTAGTCAAGCCAAGCTTAGTCAAGTCAAGCTTAGTCAAGTCAAGCTTAGTCACATCAAGCTTAGCAAGCAAACCAAAGTATTTCACCTTCATCACAAAATGTTGAATTGTTAATACTATGGCTTACTGAGTGTCGCTGATGCATGAACCCACTGTAAACCTATCTAATCTGCATGCTGTAGTGTAATTTTTTTAGTGTTACAGTTGGTCAGACGTTTACTAAAGCTTACGACAACCTTGGGCTTAGTAATGTCAAATATCATGAGTAGTTGCTCAGCCTATGTGTAACAGACACACAGGTTCACAGACAGTCACTAACTACCTCTGATGAGTCACCATTCAAAAAGAAGGGAACCACCAAAAAAAAAAAAACAGAAAATGAAATGGGGTAGCCTGCTGTTGATGAGTGGCAATGGAAACCATTCACTCCAACCCAAAACTGAGTGACCTAAACCATCCCTGACCACAACCTAGAGGCTGTCTTATACTTGTCAATGTCTGTGTTTACACTGAGAGGGATTTCAGAGTTACTGATTATCCTGTCCAGTAGGTCTTTAAGATAAGACAAGACTAGATTAATTTTACTCAAGAAAAAAAACGTGAAAGTTTTACAGTGTTGTAACTGCTGAAAAGTACTGGGTGGATCATCTAGAACCTTCTTGGTAAAGGTTCTAACTTGAGAATTTAAACTGTTTCAGGACAGCTGCCATACAACTAGTTTTAAACCTCTGGCCTCTGTAAGCCCTTCGATGACACATTGTCACTAGGGATGGTGTATGGAGATCTTCTTTCCATCAAAAAACCGAACCATCTAATTCTATGTAATCAGTTTACGCCTTTCTGTTTGAAGGTGTGCTAAGCTGTAACCTCAACTGGCGTGCTGGTCTTTGAGACGAAAGTTTGCATACACTAGCTATCAACAGCACGTGTTTGGGGACAATGCTGTTTTATTTATTTATTTGTTTGTTTGTTTTAGAAGTTTAACCCTTGTAATGAAATGTTAGCATCAATAAAAGGATAATAATTAGATATAGGATAAACATGTAGATATAAAGTTAACAAAGCAGCAGGAAAAGTCAGGACAGTCCTTCATGCATTTGCAATACAAAACCTTATAATGAGTTTGATTTCTGTGTTATTCTTTTTTGAAAAAAACCTACTGTAATTTATATACTGACTGGAACATTGTAGTGAATAATGAGAAAGGGATGGCTTATTCTTTTTATTTTCTATGCAGTCGAGCATTGCGGTCCTACTACTGCAGAGGCTTGCTGAGGAGTTGTCATGACCCGTCGTCATGCTGATTAATGCTCAAAGTACTTTAGAATTTTGCCCCAATGATAACAAATGAGAGACAGCTGAGAGTTTCAAAACTCCGACTCCACTAACGATAGATATCCGAACGCATCCACATCCCATCTGAGGCTTAGCTGACCCCTTGTCTTCTTAAGTAATGGGAAATGTCTATATTGAAAAACAATGTGATGCTCTGTTTCTTCATTGGATTAGCCAGTCATTACTGATAAATTACTGATAAATTGCCGCAGACCGTCATCATTACTTATCACACACTGTTATTGATAAGTTTGTACACAGAATGACATAGCGGAGGGAGTAGTGGAGACAGAAAGCGTAGGACAAAGGGCTGAAATTGACAGATGTGGTAAATGTATATTTTAGCTGATTGGGAGGAACGAGTCTGTGACTGGTTCTTTCACTGGGGGCAAATTTGGATTTATGTAAGATTATGCAGTTATTCAATAGCGTAGCTATTTTCTAGTGTTCACTGTTCAGTTTAAATGTATGTCTTACTTGCTTCAATCCGTGACTTTTCAAAAAGTAGATATGTGCTATGGTTGATCACCAAATGCATTATTATGTAAGCCCTGCCTCAAAAGTGTTATGTAGGCCCCATCTCCAAAGTGTTTAAGAACAGGAAGTGACAAAAAAGGAAGCGAAACAATACTTTTACGCTTTATAATTCACTATCTAAAGAAAGGTCAATATTTTGTAATATCTCAAAGTGCATCCTAAAAAAGTATAAATTGTATTATCACATTTTTTTTCTATTTTTTTTGCAAATGTTCAAATAAAATCACAAATCTGCTTAATGATCTACCCACAGACAAAGAATAAAAAGAACTTGAAAGTGAGAAAGATAATTCATTCTCAAATATCAGTCAGTGATTCTTTGCAAAATCTGTATACATGAATAAATGGGTAATCACATAAAAATATGAAAGATATGCAACAGCGCCACCTATAGACAAGACACCCACCACCTGCATTGTTACTTCCAAAGCATTGTCAATACTTTTCTGGTTTTTAAAGAGCATTGTGAAAGTTGGACAATTTTGAGTAAATCAGGCCAAAAAAAAGCTTAAACAAAAAAAAAAAAACAAAAAAAACAAAGGTAGCCAACAGCTGGACAACTTTCATATTACCTAAAAATACTATCTAATGAACAGCCACCACTATTTTGAGTTTTAAATTGCATGCATTAGAAAAAGTGAAAAACTGAAGGGGAAAAAAACATGAAACTGAATGGTACAACCTACAGACATTGAACAGCTTGTGCGTTACTTGGAGAAAAAAAATCATTGGCCGATAAATGGTCTGTAGTTTTCTTGTTGCTAAAATACATAATTTTTGTGAACTTATAGTTAATTATGAGTCCAATTGGATTATCAGGTTATCTGGCACTCATGATTTAGTTAGTCCTCAGGAACAAATAGGAATAAGAATAGGGATAAGACTTTAATTGTCATTTACTCATTATGTTGTAAGTTATGTCAGACTTAACAAGCATGGTGGAATAATAATAGAAACATAACTCGATATGGATGCAGAGATGTGAGCTTGCTGTCAAATAGATTTTCACATTTGATTCCATATATGGCTGTGTGTCTGTGTATGAATAGCTGTCTTTTAGGCCATCTCACAGCTTGGCTTCAAATGTAGGTTTCTAACCTCCATGTTTAGTAGACTAGGTGATATCCACAGGTTAGTGGTGAAGGACCAAGAACTAAGCCCTCGTTGTAATGTGGTGATTTTTTTTTATAACTTATGCTTTTGCTCCATGAAGACAGTAACACAGTTTTTGCACATCCTCTCTCACAAATATGAAAGTAAAAATAAACACTTTTCTTTTTTTTGGTGAAAAATTGGGACCTTATAAAATATTGTAATAACTACACAGGCTTTGGGCATCCCTCCATTCCCACTTTAGAGCTTCAAATCAACACCAACAGGACAGAGCACTGTCAATGAATTAAAGCTCAGCAATGTATATATACATATAAGAATATATGCATATATATATACACACACACACACACATACACACACATACATATATCTATATCTCTATAGCTATACATATATAATATATACATATACACATATAGTATGTATATATGTGTGTGTGCATATGTGTGTGTGTGTGTGTGTATATATATATATATATATATATATATATATATATATATATATATATATATATATATATATATATATATATATATATATATATATATATATATATACACACACACACACACACACACATACACATACATATACACACACACACACACACACATATATATATATGTGCGTGCGTGTGTGTGTGTTTTTCTTGGTTGAATCACATTAGCAGCTGATGAGTGTGCAACGCTTGAAACAAGCTTGCACTGCTATGTATTAAATGTTTTGTCCTACATCTCTCTCTCTCTCTCTCTCTCTCTCTCTCTCTCTCTCTCTCTCTCTCTCTCTCTCTATATATATATATATATATATATATATATATATATATATATATATATATATATATATATATACACACATACACACATACATAGACATACACATATCTCTGACATTTGTTTTTCACCTTCTCACCTTTAAAGCCCATAATAACCTTTCTGAACTCCTTCATAGCTACATGCTCTCCTGCACTCTCAGGTCGTCTTCTGCTCTCCAACTCACTACACCATTGGCCCACTTGACGACCATGGGATGTAGAGCCTTCAGTCATTCTGCCCCTACCTATGGAACTCTCTCCCACAAGATATTCGTAACAATGACTCTCTTTCAACCTTCAAATCCCATCTCAAAACGTACCTTTACAAACGGGCATATTCAGTCTGATCCACACTTCATTGAATTTTGTGCAGATGTTGATTTATACTTATCTGTTGTATTAACTTTTTATTGTCTATCCTGCTTTGTTTTGATTTTATGCTGTCTGATACAGTGCTGCTTGTTTTTTACTGTGTTCTGTAAGGTGTCCTTGAGTGCTCTGAAAGGCACCCACAAATAAAATGTATTATTATTATTATTATTATTATTATCATTTTATACATAAATATATACATATATGTATATATGTGTGTGTATTATGTATGTATGTATGTATGTATGTATGTATGTATGTATGTATGTATGTATGTATGTATACATATATGTAAATATGTGTGTGTGCACGTGTGTGTGTGTCACTGGCCTGTTGACAGAGCGTTCACTCTAAGACACAATGGTTCTGACAATTTATCAGACCATCCATGAAAACTAAGCATACAGCTTAGTTTACTCTGGCAGATGATTAAGAATATGCAATCTATTTTGTATCCAGAGCCTAATAGATTTAGATGATCAAAGTCCAAACATTCAATAACAAACCAAATCCACCGCACCGGGTCCTTCTGATTTTGATAAGGACCGCCACACTGAACAAAATAAAACAAATCACAAAGGGCCAAGTCCACCAGAGTCTTATATAACTGTGTTTTTATTGATGCATAAATCTGTTTGATTTAAAAGTATGGCAAGAGAATGAAACATAATTGTACCTAATTACAGTAATGTACAAAATTACAAGCATATCTGTTTTTCAAACATTGCATGGCTTAACGGCTTCAATGTGTTTATATTGCAAGTCGACAACAGATTTGTCCCGACATCGTTTTCTTTACATAATACAGCATATTAAAACCTTCATTCTAAGGTGCGATGTCAGGGATGACGACTATCAAAAGGAAAAGAAAAGTTTGTATTTGAGTATTTTTTTTTTGCAAAAGAAAATCAGCAATTGTGGTATTTCGGGCAAATCTAACTCCAAGGAAAACATATACTTTTGACTCTGTTACTCCGGGCAATCCTTTAAAGCAAATAAACAACAATTTGGTTTTTTATTTATTTATGCAGAAACTATCACTGCGGCAATTAAACATGAAAGGGTGATCCTCGACTCGCACAGAAACATATAATAAAAAGGAAAGCTGTGTATCCTACTTATGATCCGCTCTTCAGACGCCTACATCAATCAGCCCCGCTTTTCTGATACAACATGATCCAGCCCTTCCCTCTGCCCACAACCTCAACAGACTTGCAATAATATGAACGTAAGAATGAATAAATATATCTAATAAAATGTCACAAGTCTATGAACACTTATTTTTCCCCCCAATCCGCTTTCAAGCTCTTTTTTTTCTTTTGCCAAACCCACAGTCAATATAAAATTACCCAAGCCACAGGGATTGAGAGAGAGAGAGAGAGAGAGAGAGAGAGAGAGAGAGAGAGAGAGAGAGAGAAAGACAGAGAGAGAGAGAGAGAGAGAGAGAGAGAGAGAGAGAGAGAGAGAGAGAGAGAGAGCGAGAGCGTGCACGTTTGGGGGAAAAATCCACATTTTTTAAACATATGCATTTCCAGGCCCTCTTTTGTTCTGTTATTAAAAGCAGCATTTTTGTGCCAATCACAGAGGAGACCCCCACCCACAGAGACTCTGAGGCCTGCATACCTCCACACTTCGACTATCTCTCACGCAACCCATCGCTCAACACAAACAGGCCACCAAACACATCCTGATTGTAGAAGGACTGAGCGCTGCATACAAAAACGCCCATCCTTGTCAGTTCACTTTTTTTTTTTCCCCACCATTTCAGGGGAAGTTAACAATCTGGTCCATGTATATAATCAGTTACGATACACCACTCAGGTAAAAGCCACTGCTTCATTTTGCCTTTGGCTGTCATAGTACATCACATGTCTGTTTCGGTTACACCGGTATGCAAAGTGCGAGTTGACGAGGGCAGCGTCTCACATATACATAAAAATTGTTTTTAACCTAATCAGCAGAGTTAGCACAAACAAAATGGAAGACGAATCGGATATTACACAACAAGGGAAGCTCCTAAGATCCAAAACACTAATTAGTAGGATTTGGTATAAGAACACATCAAGAACATCAAATTGGCTATGTAGCAATCCCATAATCCCCATAATTAACTTCCTTCATTTGTAGAGTTTTTTTTTCATATCGCCCTTACCCATTCTCCAAAGGGCCCGCCCTCTCTACAAGTACAACTAGATACTGTAAAACTTCACTGCAGATGATGGCACGTAGACAGACATGGCGGTACTGCCTATGCGCCTGCATAATTTCTACCCGTGCGAACATTGCGGCTGGGATCGGTTTGGCCTTGCGTTGCATAAGTGCTCCCGCTGCTCGTCCGCATCCTCTTGTCACTGCTGCGAGAGGTGCTGGTGTGTTTCACAGTGAGATGGCTCTGTTAAGTATAGTTTGGATGCTCCTTTGGAGTGCATCCTCCCTTGTGTTATCAGTCCTTGAATTAATGACTTACAAAGCAGACTGGTTAAGGTACAGCTGTAGTCCAACCCTGGTTCAGTATGATGCTTTACAACTCAAACCAGTCCTACAAAGTTTGCTGACCGACAACGTCGAGCAAAAGTAACGAGGAAGGATCCGTTCAGTCTTTGTCAGCACTGGGTCCAATGTCTTCCCCTTCAGTCAAAAGTATAAGTATTGGTGAAATGCACCGAAGGCCTTTTCAATTTCTTGGCCTTATTTATTTATTTATTTGGTGTTACATGGAGATGAGAGGCAAAGATTATGATAAAAAAGCAATTGTCTTAGCTCTCTCGGCCCACAGTTACCTCTCAATGTTAAATCCATTTTACAGACAACAGCACAAAAAAGACACAGTTTCATTGCTAGCCCCAAAAACATGTGCTTTTGACAGATTTAGAGGAACTCTGGCGGCCTGTGTCGGAAAGATCACGAGAGGCCTCTGGTTCTGAAGATGTGGTCAAACTCGCTGAGGATGAGTTCCACCGCTTGATTCTGGTAAACCATGTTGACGGCCATGTTCCCGTTGTCCCGCTCCGGACGCATCAGGGTTGGTCCGAATACGATCCCAATGTTCTGGGTGGTCATCCGGTTGGCATCTGATTGTTCCAGAACCCTGCGGACCGAGAGAGAGAGAGGTACAGGGCCATGGAAAGAAAGAAAGGAAGAAAGAAAATTGTAGAAAGAAACAAGCAGGGATGGCAGAGAGAATGAGAGTGAGAGAAAGGGAGAGAGCGAGAGATGGCCATAACTATCTTCTCTACCAACATATCTGAAAAAACAACAAGAAGGATTCTGTCATGTAATTAAAAGTCAGTCAACACAATCATAAAGTTTCAGTGACAACAAAAGAAAGAAAAAGCCATAGTAAAGGCTTTGGATAGTGTATTGTTAACATTGAAGTGTGTGGGTTTGCAGTCAGCACGTTAAACAGTTACGTCCCATATGGCGGTTAGTATATGACATCTTTATCATCTTTACTGACTCTCAGAGGCTGACAAAGACAGTTAAGAGGCTTCGCCGGTCAATGGCCAGCAC
The DNA here is from genome assembly GCA_022114975.2 of Lampris megalopsis. Lineage (NCBI taxonomy): Eukaryota > Metazoa > Chordata > Actinopteri > Lampriformes > Lampridae > Lampris > Lampris megalopsis. Next base: position 2,442,175 of record JAJHIY020000964.1, on the reverse strand, counting down.
AAGCCAGTTACGGATGGCTTCTGATTAGCATTTATGTGTCTGCATTCACACGTTTATCTTGTCTACACTCCCCTCACACTGTATGTCTACTTCAGTGTGTGTGTGTGTGTGTGTGTGTGTGTGTGTGTGTGTGTGTGTGTGTGTGTGTGTGTGTGTGTGTGTGTGTGTATGTGTGTCAGCATTTTCAGTATCCGGCATGCATGTGTAAATCCTTGCCTACATCCACTTACTTTCATCTTTGTGTGTTTGTGTGTGTAGTAAAGTATGTGTGATGTCTTTGCATGTGTGCACCACTGTATGTACTCTCTCTCTATATATATATATGTGTATGTGTGCGTGTGCGTGTGTGTGTGTGTGTGCGTGTGCGTGTGTGTGTATGTGTGTGTTTGCTTGCATATGTTTTACTGCTGGTATGCAAGTGTGTGTGTGTGTGTGTGTGTGTTTGTTTGCATATGTTTTACTGCTGGTATGCAAGTGTGTTGTGTGTGTGTGTGTGTGTGTGTGTGTCCGGGAGGGTGATGGTGGCGGTGGTACAGGAATGGGTTAAAGCCACAGAGTGAGGCATTCTTCTAAAAATGCCATTCCCACCAAGCCACAGAAGCAGCCAGCAATTGCTCAAAACTTCCACATTAAAAGGAGAGGCGGAAAAAGAGAGAGAGAGAGAGTAGTGGGAAGAGGAAAAAAGTGACGAGAGAGAGAGAGAGAGAGAGAGAGAGAGAGAGAGAGAGAGAGAGAGAGAGAGGGAGAGAGAGAGAGCGCAGAGGAGAGGTTCCAGTGGTGGCGGCACTGGTGTCGGTATGCCTTCCAGCAGACGAACCACATCGCTCCCATGGGGCCGGGGGAGAAGGAGAGGGGAAGAGGAGGAAGGATGAAAAGTGCAAGACCGGACGTGGAGAAAGAGTAGCGGGGAGCGATGGGGGATGGACGAGGAAGAGGTGGAAGAGGAGAGGAAGATGGATCAGGCCAGAAGGGGGAAGAAAGCGTGTGGGGAGAGGGAGAGGAAGAGAAGGCAAGGTGAGGACGCGAGGAGATGAGGAAAGGAGCAGAGGGAGGCAACTGGGTGAGGGAGGGAAGTAAGAGAATAAATAAGAAACAGGATAGAGAGGGTGAGAAGGGAGGAATGACAGCAGGGAGAGAAAATAAGAGAGAAAAAGACACAGAGTTGACAAATTCATGGGGCCCACCACACCCTGGCACAGACGCAGACCTCAGAACACGAACACTCACAACTGGGGTGGAAGGAGAAAACCATCAGCGGTGAGAAAACACACACTTTATGTAGTGTAAAAGAGACTGGCTCTTACAGCTTTATAAACTATTCATCATCCCCGAACCCTTTCATCTTCGTGAGAGATGAAGTTAACAACAGAGCGCTCCTGGTGCACGACTGGCAAGGGACGTGATTTACGGCCCGAGTTTCACCCTGTTCACAGAGCCGAGCAGAAAGCGAGGACACTGCCCTCTTGTGGTCAGATGTTTTTTTTTTAATTAAAAAAAATTGGAAAAGGGCAAAAATGTTTCTTACAACAGGATCTGGTCATAATTAACAGATTACATTACATTACTGTCATTTAGCCGACGCTTTTATCCAAAGCAACTTACAAAAAGTACATTTAACATAGGAAATCAGCAGAACTGCTAGTCATCAGAGGACATAAGGGCATCTTTTCTCTAAACAAGTGTCTAAGAGCAAAACCAGTGCTAAAGTAAAAGTAAAAGTTTTTAAATGAGTGAATACAATAAGTGCTAAGAGCAAGTAACAGGGTAGTAGTTCTTCAAGAGGTGAGGTTTCAACCTGCGCTGAAAGATGGGCAGCGGCTGCACTGTCCTAACCCTAACCCTAACCCTAACCCTAACCCTAACTCTTTTCTGTCCTGTGGGGCCAGGACAGAAAAGAGCCTTGACCGGGTCGATCGGCAGCAGGGGCCTCTGAGCGACGGGGCAACCAGGCGTCCCGAGGCAGCAGAGCGAAGTGGTCGGGCGGGGGTGTAGGGCTTGACCATGGCCTGGAGATAGGAAGGAGCTGTTCCTTTCACTGCCCTGTAGCCTAACACCAGAGTCTTAAACTGGATGCGAGCAGCTACTGGGAGTGTAGGGACATGAGAAGGGGAATTGTGTGGGAGAACTTAGGGCGGTTGAACACCAGACAAGCTGCAGCTTTCTGAACAAGCTCCATTCAACAAAATTAGTGGAAAACGTTTCAAGTTCAGTTTATTGCCATATGTAATAAAAATACAATGAAATACTCTGCCTTGACATATGACACCATACAAAGACAAATATGTGAACATATATATATATATTTATATATATATCAACATGGATACAGGAAAAAAAGTTTTAATGCATTGCAGCATTAAAACTTTTTTTCCTGTATCTGTGTTGATATTCCGCTCCTCATTAGTTGAGCACTTATAATACCATTGACGGTTTCGCTATATATATATATATATATATATATATATATATATATATATATATATATATATAGTACACTAAATAATATTTGTACATATGTACGTATAAGTTTGACAATGAAAATTGACTTGACTTGACAATGAATTGAACTAGAACTTAAACATGTTTTAAAGCATGAGGAGTTTTTTTGTTTTTGTTTTTTTGCCTTCCATGACACTGAGTTTTGGATTTGATATGTACTCTAACACACACACGGTGACAGAGATAGACACACATCAGAATGGAAAGACAGCTACAATGACAGGTAGACAGATAAGCGGACAAGACATCTAGCCAATATCTGAACAGTCAGACTGACAAATCCAGTCTGATATGATAGGTATTCAGTAACTAAATAAAGTAATCTCTCACCGTCTGAAATGTTGAAACATGAACTGCAGGGTGTCGTGGTTGGGCGGAGGCATGTTTAACACCAGACACTTCAGACGATCCACTTTTTCCATGTAGTCAGACATCTCTGGGACACAGAAGAATATTCAAATATTCTTTAATTCACCAACTCATTCATTTTCCAGTACAGGGTCATGCATTTTTGGGGGGAGGCAGAATGAGACCTCATGGACGGGTCGCCAGTCCATTGCAAGGTCCACACACACCGTCGCCCATCCAACATTCAGACCTATGGGTATTCACCAGTCCACTTAATATGAGTGTCTTTGGACTGTGGGAGGAAACCAGAGCACCTGCAGGAAACCGACATGGAAAGGGCTGAGACTGAACCGTAGACCACGGTGCTGTGAGGAAATGGCATTTACTACTAAGTCACCACATCTGCCTCAAAGCAGAACAGATGTGTGGTACAGAAAGAGAGAAGTGATTGTTTGAATAATCATTTGATTATTTCAATGCTGTGTCATGGACATCTTCAGTCTATACAAATCATTTGCATGCCTGATCTAATTCAAGTCTGATGCAAGTTAACGACTGACCATCCGGACATGGTGTGACCCTAATCTATGTGATGGAGGTTTAAAGCAAAAATACTGAAGATTTTACACGCAAACAAAAATGTCCCTATTTACACTTCCTCTCACTGGAGTAGTGAATACAATAGCTAATCCGAGGATATCCAAGAAATTATGAGCACTTTTGTAGATGCTCGGGTGGGGAAGATGATGACGCAACGGTAGCATGGTTGGTTTCATCTCAACTGGATAGTGGCTATTTGGAGCGGTCAAAAAACAATGCAGTTACATGTAGGTCCAAAGGCATTAGTCAGTTAAACAAAAATGATGATCTTCCGGAATGGGGCCAAAACTACATGACTTGAAGGAATAAAAGCATGAGAAAGAGTAAAACTCATCAGGCGTAAGGCTGATGGATGAGTCAGAATGAGATGGTTTTAGATCATAAAGGTTTTCCTAGCCCACCAGTCCTGCATCGGGAGAATGAGACTAGAACGACAATGGGAGCCACTGGGGAAACTATTGAGAGGCTAACCAAATGGCAGCAAAATACAGTACTTAAAGCTCCCCATCCAGCAACATTATCCAGTAGTTAAAAGATTATAGAAAGCTAGAAAGAAAGCAATTATTTTGTCATTGCATTCTTACAATGACTTTGTTTTCTGCATTTAACCCATCCTAGTATATAGGAGCAGTGGGCAGCTGCAGCACCCGGGGACCAACTCCAGTTCTTCTTTCCATTGCCTTGCTCAGGGGCACAGACGGGAGTATTAACCCTAACATGCATGTCTTTTTGATGGTGGGAGGAAACCAGAGCACCCGGAGGAAACCCACACAGACACGGGGAGAACATGCAAACTCCACAAAGAAAGGACCTGGGACGGCCTGGGGTTCGAACTCAGGACTTTCCTGCTGTGAGGCAACAGTGCCAACCACTGGGCCACTGTGCCACCCATTATTTAAACAAACAAGATTTATAAGACCAAATAGTAAAAAAAGAAAAGAAAAAGAAAAAAGAAAGAAAATGAACAGCAAAAAACTTGCTTTTCAGAACACCCAACTGCAATATCTGGGAATGTGCTCCACTCCCTCAACCGACCAGTGGCACGCTACAGGAGAAATCCCCATTTTGCATGAGACTGTGACTGCTTAGTTTAGCTGTGCAATAAAACACAGAGGTGATGAAAGAAACACTGTTATAAAATGTGATCGTTTAAAAAAAAAAAAAAGGGGGATTCAAAACATGTTGTGTCATCTCCAAACACTTGGCCTTGGAGAACATAACACATTCTCAGACTGGCTGGATGTGTTTATATCATACACATTTCCAGATCTCTTTTCTTTTAACTCAACAGGCTTAGACATTTGAAAGTGGTCATGAGGTCACAGGAGACGTCTAATCCCCACCTCCACTGTATATCCAACTACAAACAGAAACCAGTGTGTGTGTGTGTGTGTGTGTGTGTGTGTGTGTGTGTGTGTGTGTGTGTGTGTGTGTGTGTGTGTGTGTGCGTGTGCGTGTGCGTGTGTGTGTGTGTGTGTGTCTTCACTCACTGACTGTCTCCACAATGTCAGTGAAGAAGCCGAAGGGAACAAGGGGCTCGGGGAGCTCACGGAAGAAGAGTTTCAAAGCGCCCGTAATGACATGGATGTCCTCCCACTCACTCTGGTCCAGGTTCAACTTCTCCTCTGCGGAGCAAAAAAAAATGGAGGACAGATGGGGAGAAATGGAGGAGAAAAAAAGAAATAGTAAAAGCAGTTTGAAAATGAGAGCCTGGAAATAAAAAAAAAGACATAACAGGAATTAACATGATGGTGGGTGAAAGATGTATTAAAAACAGGGTGCGATGAGCTGCAGGATGACGGCTCGCTGCTGTAGGAGAGAGAGTGGCAACAGCACAGACACACCAATGCAGAAGTTACCACATGCAAAGCCTTTGGGGTGGGGAAAAATGCACACACTCTCCAAAAAATAAAAAATAAAAAATCTTTGATCTAATCCTGAGCAATGCTTCTCAAGCTCAACTTACTCGGATGTTTTTATTAACCTATACACAACAGAGAGAATGAATCCTGTGCAGATGTTACCTTGATTTATCAAAAAAATAAATTGCAGTCTCTCTGGTACAAACGGGTACGGTGCACTGAGAAACATTAGTCAGTATGCAGCTGTGCTGTGGGGATTAGTACTGCTCGCGTCACAGAAAGCGGACTGTTCTTGGTTTTGGCCGCTAGGTGGCATTCTAGAACCGTAAACGAACGCCTGCTAAGCGCAATTACGTCAGAAAACTTGAAGCAGAAATGCTTAAGAGAGACATATACGTACATCAAGCAAATGGCAGTACAGTCACCAGTCAGCTGTTCAGCATTTTGAAAGCTTTAAAGGAGCTCCGTGTTAATGTGTGCGTGTGTGTGTGTGTGTGCATGTGTATGTTTTATTTTAGTATGTGTTCCCATTATGCAATGCACTCAAAAGAAGCAGCGATCCCCAACCCCCCCCCCCCCTGCCGCCCTCGGGCTCTGCCCCGGTCCATCTGAATCTACCTTGTACCAACTGTGCTGGGAACATATAACGGCCATCGGTGGTCACTGCTCGCTCTGTAAAAATCAACAATTAGTCAGTGGGCTTTCCTTTCCTTTTGCAGATTTCAGATACAGAGTTTGTGTCCTTGCATGCACTTATGTGTGTGTGTGTGTGTGTGTGTGTGTGTGTGTGTGTGTGTGTGTGTGTGTGTGTGTATATGTTTGATGTATCATATCATATACAATCTGAGATGTCATAATATCCTCTTATGCACTTATTTATTATAATTACAAGTGATGGTGATATTTGACTCTGGCGTTCCACATATTTGCCTTTTCCCCCATCACATATTAGCTGCATTAACAAAAACAACCTCTGATATGATCACCCCTGATATTATGATGCGGACAGAATCTAACCAGTAAGACCAGTAAGGAAAATGCCAACAACCTTCCCTTCCTACATTTTTCCTCCTCCCTCCCAGTTTTCCTCACCATGGTTGACCAGGAACCGTAGTTTCTGAATCACAGCCAGGTTCCCTGACACTCTGTAGATGCCGTCGGCATCCAACCCTAAAGCAAAAACATCACTCTCACACACACACACACACACACACACACACACACACACACACACACACACACACACACACACACACACACACACACACACACACACACACACACACACACACACACACACACACACACACAGAGGATTATGGGTCGGTGGGCCCTTGGACAGCGGGATACTGCAGATTTGTCAGCATAGGAGCGCATAAAGAGTTTTCTTATATGCTAAACAAATTCAGTTTTGCTATAACTGTCAGATTAGTTCATTCATAATTGAGTTTTGTCTTGGTGGGCTGATCAATATAAAGACAACACATTTTAAAGTAGAAAAACTAAGATTATGGAAATATCTCAATATCTTTTCTGCAACTTTTTTTCAGTATTGAACAAATAGAACAATTACAACATTTTCTTGATGAATAATTCAAGTCAAAAAGCTTATGATAAAACTTTTTTGCACCACATGAATGCAGTTTGAGCCAAGTCCATCAAGCCCTTAAAAAGACATTTTCAGGCAATAAATCCATAATTTAGCATGCTTTGGAAATTTTGTTTAGCTGCAACAGCAGCAGTTAGCAACCCAAGATATAAGGCATACATATACAATGTAGACACAGTGACAGCTTATGTCTGCTCATAAGTTGCTGTGGCAACAAACTTGAAAATCCTCTGTGTCATCAGAAAGTCTGTGATGGAGCACAACCAACTTCCCTTCAACTTTTGATCCTGCTTTGTTTCTCACATAGTGGGGTTTGTTGTGGTTCTGAATACTGAGTTCCTGTTTGTTTTGTTTTTTTTGTTTTTTTGTCCTCCACTAGTTTGGCTGCTGGAAGTTGAAGAACGAGTTTAGGCTTTGTGGCACATAAAGTATTGATAGGCCATCACAGAGCGCTTTGGCTTCAGGTCTTGCATATCCTTGCTGGTGTCATGGTACAGACAGCCTCAGCTCAGGGCATGATGTGCCCAGGGTTTTTAAAGGCGAGCAAGGGGTGTCCAGGTGGTGTGGTTGTCTATTCCATTGCCTACCAACACGGGGATCGCCGGTTCGAATCCCCGTGTTGCCTCCAGCTTGGTCGGGCATCCCTACAGACACAATTGGCCGTGTCTGTGGGTGGGAAACAGGATGTGGGTATGTGTCCTGGTCGCTGCACTAGCGCCTCCTCTGGTCAGTCGGGGTGCCTATTCAGGGGTGAGGGGGAACTGGGGGGAATAGTGTGATCCTCCCACGTGCTACGTCCCCCTGGTGAAACTCCTCACTGTCAGGTGAAAAGAAGCAGCTGGTGACTCCACATGTATCGGAGGAGGCATATGGTAGTCTGCAGCCCTCCCCAGATCAGCAGAGGGGGTGGAGCAGCAACCGAGACAGCTCGGAAGAGTGGGGTAATTGGCCAAGTACAACTGGGGAGAAAAAGGGGGAACACCCCCCCCCAAAAAAGGAGAGCACCAATTCACACAACCATGGCCACATGGCAAATGAATAGAGGTCATAGATACCAATACACATAGTGTGCCAGTGGCATTTTCAAATGGACATTGTAATCATCACAATGAAATGCTGAATTTAGAAGTAAAAAAGAGTTTGGAAGAAAATCCACTTTATTTTGTCATTGTATTCTTACAACGAATTTGTTCCCCGCATTTAACTTGTCCCATTGTATAGGGGCAGTGAGCAGCTGCAGCGCCCGGGGACCAACTCCAGTTCTTCTTTCCATTGCCTTGCTCAGGGACACAGTCAGGAGTATCAACCCTAACATGCATGTCTTTTTGATGGTGGGAGGAAACCGGAGCACCCGGAGGAAACCCACACAGACACGGGGAGAACATGCAAACTCCACACAGAAAGAACCTGGGACGGCCTGGGGTTTGAACCCAGGACCTTCTTGCTGTGAGGCAACAGTGCTAACCACTGGGCCACCGTGCCGCCCATTTAGTTCGGTAATATCTTTCAGAAGACCATTTTGGTCAACACATGTTGACCATCTCTTGCCTTCAAGCTGTAATAAAGGCTTTCAGATTTACCTGAGATGAGGCACTGCTGCTTTTGTTCAATGGATGTTTACCTACTTTTCCAACAGAGCACCCGCCAGGTCCAGATCCACGCAGGGCTTAGCTCTCTTGCCAATTCAGAGTTCGGGGATATTTTCCATTTAAGAGCGGATCCATCTTTCAATGGAAGTTGATGATTCCAGTGAATCAGCCTGAAACTGTTCCCGAAGGTAAAGCTTTCATATGCAGAGGAACACTGCCCAAACAGTTGCTTTGAGAATATAAGAAGATTTTTAAATCTAGTTGGTCTTCTTCCCTTACCAGACTGTTTGTCACAGTCAGGAGGCAAGTCTTTTTCATTTTCTCTAAATTGGCTTATTTGTAAGCAAACGCATTTCAAAATATCAAGGTATGACTTTCTCCACTGTAGAAAATCTATATCTGCTCCTCAAATGTAAAAAAAATAAAATAAAATAAAAAATGCCATTCAGATCATTTTCACATTCCTTTTTTTTCTCGCTTTAGGATTCTCTCTTTTATTTTGTCCAAACTATAACTCAGTCTATCTTTGCCTCAATGCCATATTAGTTCTGTAACTGCACAGATTTATTAAAAAAAAAAAAGTCTGGACATTGTTTACACAAACGCTCCCAAGAAATATCTAATTCATCAAAACAGCTTGTAAGGAAATTGTGGACAAAATGCAAAGAGTTTTAGCATAACAAAATATTTATCCGCAGAACTGTTTCAAAACAATTTCCAAACAACCCTATTTCTCTCCATTTGCATCGATCTCCGGCTGACATCTGTCACGGGTTGCCTCTGCACAAGCGCCAATCTGTCTTCCTATATGGAAAGCAGAAAGAGCACTTCTTTCTTGACATTTCTATCATGCACCCAATCTTTACTGTGACACAGGTGCATCACGGCTGTCAAGCAACCGTCACCCAAATTGGGATCTGAGCTATTTCTCCAAATGGCTGTTGTGAGGGTGTGGTGGAAAAACGATTCGTATTAATGAAAGGTTGGCTGTAATGCTTCAAGCTTTAGCGCTGTGACTGTACCTCTCCGCTCCACGGCCTCCGTGCAGAGTCTGACGAAGCGTGGCACCGTGCTCTTCTCTCTCTCACACAGCATCTCCAAAGGACAGCCAAACACCTGATCTATAGGGTAGACCACCGAAACAGACATGCATGTAAACATGTATACATGCATAAAACACACACACACACACACACACACACACATACAAACACACACACAGAGGTAAATATCAGCTCAACTGTGAATTACTATTCCCAGATTACTCTGGTTTCTGCAAACCCTTCCAGATAAAACTCTCGGCACATGATGTAAGAGCTACAAGCTAGTTTATCCAACAATACATTTACAGTTCAAACCATTTTATTTCTTGTTCAGGACAACCGCCCGAGAGTTTATTAAGGTTGCCATGTTATGCATAGTTAGTTCCCACCAGAGAACATGGTTCACCTTTGATGATGCAATGTCAGTCATGTGCAGTATATAAGGTCTTTGGGAGAGGAAAGAAGCGTTTCATCTATAAGGCTCTGCACTCGGGTATAGTGCAATGATATAATGATCACGGCAGCATAACCTCACTTGGGTTTGACTTTACGTCTCTCAAAAGCACTTTGCCATTAGCCTACTTGTGTAAAAGCTCCTTATATGTTGTTTCATTGTTGCAATTGTCTTATTTTTCCTTGTTGTTAGCCATGTGTAATTTCGCTTTGAAAAGTGTTTTCAGAAGCAAAGATTTAATTATCAAAAAAAAAATGATGATGATGATGATGATTTGCTACAGGAGCCCGTTAGTTCAACACATTTCAACCTTGTGAACTGACCAAAGTACACACTCGTATTTAAAAAAACAAACAAAAAAAGGCCTTGGAAAGTATTTGGGAATGAAGGTGTTTGGATCATCCTGACATATACAATGCATCATGTATGCTCACACCAGGGACCTTTACAGCACAACCACAGACTCATAATAATGTCCGCAGTGTCTTACAAAGGCCCTTTTATAAGTCTTCTAGTATGTTTTGCCTCAGACGGCTGAGGAGCGTAGCATGCGTCTTCTCTCTCGTGGGTTTAAGTCCAATTCATGCCCTAAATCTAACAATTCCTGTGGCGCTTATTTGGGGACAGAGTTGCCATGACAACTCAGGTGTCCCTGTCCCCAGTGACAAGGAGGGCGAGTGACAAGTCGCCCTCTGGTACCAGAGTTTTTGCTACCACCAGAGGGCGACTCTGTCACTCGCCCTCTGGTGGTAGCAGGTGTTCCTACCTCAGCGTGAAATGGCTGAAATTCTCCATAGAAATTATTAGCAAAATGATATCTTGGGCCTACATTGCAGTGTCGTCACTTAGATGTAATTTGACTCAGCCCTTATTAATAGCAATACTGATTATATTTGCACAGTTACAGACAAAATACACTTTTTAAAATGTTTTTTTATTTTTTATTTTTAAATACTTCATAGTTCATGGTGTGTAAAAGCCCGTGATTCCAATAACAAGGCTCATACTGATTTGACCAATTTTTTTTTTTTTTAAATAAAAAATTTCAAAAAATTGGTCAATAGATAACTGAATGGAGATTATTTTCTGGTAGGGATGCAACCAGTAGAGGGGACACATTTTCACTTTCCCTCCTATTTCCTCAACCTACTCGGGGAAGTCTGAGGTACACCATGGGCAGTTGGGAGATGTAGTCCCTTCAGTCTGTCAAGCCTGTAGTCTCCTCCAGGTCGGTCAAGCCCAATACTTACTGTGCATGTATATACATCCTAGAGGAGGTGCCCTGGGAGTTAGACTTGTTGCAGTAGGCTGTGGTTATACTCTGTATCACATGGAATAAGTGGCACTCCAGTATTTTTAACACCAAACTGTCACTAATGTTAATTTGTAAGTACCAAGTAATAGCCCTTACTGTTGCTCCAGCACTAATGACTGGGTTAAATGAAGAAATGCAGGCAACAAGGTGTCAAATCGGACTCATTTCCAGGCAGCTTTCAAAGGTTTTCTCATCCAAATCATGTGCTGCCGATGTCCAAATACAAACTTGTGTCTTTCAGTCTCTTCTGGGTGTTTACAATCAATTAAACTTGTTCAAAATAATCTCATAACAGGTTAGGATGGAATTGGGATTCCGTTGTTCGTATGAGCAACAGATGCTAAGCCACATCTTTGAATGAAACTCTCTGCTTTTGTATACATACCCATGTGTGTCACAGCAGGAAGGGTGAGAAAGCAAAGAAATGGTGACACAATGACAAAACCTATCTATGTACAGTTGTTTGTGAGAATTTGAAGCAGTTAATTTTTTTTTTGTCCCACTCACCTTTGATTAGGCCTTTCTCCTGCAGGGCCTGGAGAGGAGGTCTCTTCAGGATCAACCTCTTCAGCCGGCTCCTCACCCTCTTCCTCTCCGTGTTCTCCAGGTTGGATGATGAGCGGGGGACTGCAGAGGGATGAGAGGGGGAAGACGAGGCGAAGAAAAAGGACGAGGAGGAGTAGAAGTACGAGGAGGAGGAGGAGAAGGAAAAGGATGAGGAGGTCAGTGCAGGGCGGTCGGCTAGAGGAGAGGAAAGGAGATGGGTGGGGATGGTGGTGAGGATGAAGAGGGGGAGGGCCGGGCACCTGCGGAGGTGAGACAGCGCCGGCGGGGGGATGACCTGCCATGGAGGATGCGTGAAAATGTACGTGGGCTGAACGGAGGAGAGGATGGAGGACAGGATGGAGGGATGGAAGAAGCCTGACGGGGAGGCATATAAAGAGAATAATGACGTAGGCGTGAGTGGAGGTGAGCAGATTGCTGTGATGGACACTGTGAAGTCAGGAAGGAGGGTGAGTGGTGGTGGTGTAAGGGAAGTGAGGCTAGAACGGAGAGATGGAGGGAGGTGATGGGAGGAGTTATGGGGTATTTTTTTCAGGGGGGGGGGCTTACGTGATGTCCTGCATCGGTCATCCTCATCTCCACTTTGGTCCAACATCTCCACACTGCCTGCCCTTCTGTGGGAGTACATCAGGACATTGTCCAAAGGGTTCTCGCGGTCCTGACATACAGGGAAAACTGTTTCATTGTCTCATATTGCATACATTTTACATACATCTGTCATCCTTTACATATTATGGGTTTAATATGACATGATATGACAGACATGCCAGTCATCATATACATATGTAAATCACTGGATGTAAAGAAGAAAAATGAACACTTCTCAAAACCACTGATACAAATTGCTTTAAAAAAACGCTACAGAATATGTTGCTTTATTAAAATAAAACCATAAAAGTCAGAAAAAATATCAAATGAGAAATTATCAAAGTCGAGGTCTTGACTTACAAACATGCCAGTCTGTAAAAATATGCTTTTGACATTCAACCCTGGTCTTACAGCATGACAGAAAAATTCACATAATGATTTTTAACAAATTAGTGCCATTGCCAAGGCATATTTCACAAAACCTAAGAAAAGTAGTTTTAAGGTCATTTTGTTTGATATTCACTAGAATGAAGGTAAACAGACTGTGGAATACAGAATTCAGAAATTAAGAGTTGAAATGCTAGTCCAAAATAAAATTCTATTCTGTATTTTTCATGAAACATCACCATGCTTATCTAGCATCTTTTCATCATGTACCTTGTAAATACAGGAAGTCCGCAGGTTACGAACGGGTTCTGTTTTTGAGCCTGTTCGTAAGTCAAATTTGTATGTAAGTCGAAACAGTTACATACAGTTCACATCTAGCGTAGATAAGTCAAATGTTTGTCTTAATATATATTTACCTAAAACATCATAAATATAATAATAATAAATGTCACTACAGTACAGTATTTATTACTGATAGAGAGAATGTGCGTATAAGTATAAAAAACATTAAACAAACATTTTTACATGTCAAACTCCCCACCTGCCTCTGTCCTGGGAGCAGGTCGTGACCAGCGGAGGCCGGACATTTGACACCAGAAACAACAGCCTGATCGGGCCTCGCCTCACCGGGTAAGTGAAAAAACAATAAGAGTATTTCACCTCTCTCGGAATGCTTTATTATTTCCACTTTCGTTTCAATCATGGTAATTTTCCTTTTGTTCGGTCCATCGCCATCACTTGCATCAGATTTACGCTTTGAAGCCACAATTACAGGGTAAACACACGAAAAAGAAAAAGAAATTTCGGACCCCCCCCCCTTTTCTCCCCAATTGTATCCGGCCAATTACCCCAGTCCTCCGAGCCATCCCGGTTGCTGCTCCACCCCCTCTGCTGATCTGGGGAGGGCTGCAGACTACCACATGCCTCCTCCGATACATGTGGAGTTGCCAGCTGCTTCTTTTCACCTGACAGTGAGGAGTTTCACCAGGGGGATGTAACGCATGGGAGGATCACGCTATTCCCCCCATAGTCCATGGGCCAGAGCCCAAAATTTCCTATTTCGGTACACTCAAGGTGGCAAAACTTACTTATAATTTTTGAAAGGATCCATGTCTGTAGATGATATTTTGGTATGATAACCATTCCTGAGTGGCAGCTGTATCACAGTTATCAGCTCATGAAGTTAACCACCCGCTAAACTAAATTGCATTTTAGACGCTGGTGCATATCCTGGTTTAGCCTCATGGTCAGGACATTTTTCAATGTTCTATAATATTGTCTTTGGTATCATTTTAAAGGGGACCTTCTTAGCTTTCATTCAAGCCCTGTTGTGGATATTTCTCACAAATATAGAGGTCACTTGAGCTCTTCAACCCGTCAATAACACACATCTTTCTGCAATTTTCGCCTAAACTATATACTTTCTTTTAGCCCTGTGGCATCTAGGAATATCAGGGACACAAAACACAAACACTGGAATACTCACAGGACTGTAAAGATTCAGGAAATGTATAATATACCCATACTATTTCATTGTGTGAGGTGATTGTGAGCCTTAAATTAGAAGGGCATTATTACTAAGAAACTAACTAGACCAAAGCCAGTTAGTCCATGGGTCAGACCAGATATCGATATCACCCAAGGTGACACAACTTCACTGGTGCCATTTTATTTGGTACACTAACAGAAGTAAAATAATACATGATAACCTTTCCAAATGAGCAGCTATTTCATTTTTCTTTCAGGAAACCTGTTTCTGTGCCTCTCACGATTGTGTATTTGCCCAGATTTTTACAAATATAGCATTTCAACACCCCTTGTACTGATTAGCCTAGCTTAAACTCTGGGACAGTTCTTAGTTGGCCAACAACCAAGGATAACCAGTACTGTGTACTTCCATTCATTGTGCTAAGCTAGGCTAACGTGCAGCCAGATAGCTTTCTACTAAACACATATAGAGGAAACTGGTATCTATCTTCTTGTCTCACTCTGGAGAAGACTGTAAGCTAATTTCCCATAATGTTAGCATGTTCTTTTAATGTATATGTTAATATGATTAGTTAAAGTGGCTACGAGGAACTTTCATCTCGTGTTGATTTTAGCGGCCTCATATGGACAAAATACAGCTGTTGCATAGCAACTAGGTAATGTATCTATTTGTGGCTATGTAAGATAAATAATGGTAATATGACGCTGGTGAAGCAAAGTAAACTTTGTTTTAGTAGTGTTCATACACCTAAGTTACATGTATTTGTTTGTATGTGGCAGGTGAAAACTGACTGAATATGGCCACTGGTGAACAAACAAGTTTCTACCCAATACCAAAGCGCCCACGGGTGGAGTGCATTATCCACTGTTCTGATGATACAGATAAGCTGGTTTCACTACAAAGTGTCGACTCATGGAGAACTCTGCTCAGGGCAGCTCAGATACGAAATCATGCACCAGTTTTGAAACTGGCAAAAGACATTCCTGAGGGACAGATTCCAGCAATCTACTACCACAGAAAGTGTTGCAGTATCTTCACTATGAAGCAAATTCTTGATGGCCTCCTTGCAAAAGAAAAGAAAAGTTGTGTCTCTGCTGAAGAGAAACAATCTAAGAGAGTAGCTCGACATGCTCCAAGTACATCTAGGACTTATGATGCAGAGTGCATATTTTGTCAGAAAAACAGCAAATATTCCAAGAGACAGAATACGAGAGAAGTACTGGTGCAGTGTCGAGAACTGCGAGCTGATGCAAAGATCAGGAGTGCAGCCACAAAGAAAAGGGACAGCAGAATCCTTGCCATTGTGAGTAGAGACCTTGTAGCAGCTGAAGGGCACTACCACAGGTCATGCTATAGACTTTACACCAAAGAGGAGGTTTCCAAAGGAGAGGTTGCCAGCAATGAAGATGATGATGCTGCAGCCCAGTATGAAGCTGCTGTGAATAAGGCATACAATGAGCTGTTCCTCTTCATCAGGATGGAGCTTTTTGGCAGTCCTCAAGTGATGACAATGACTGATCTCTCTTCTAGACTGGTAGCTTCAATGAACTCCCAAGGCATTGCCCAAGTCAAGGAATCAACCAAGAAGCACATAAGGCGAAACCTGGAGAGTGAGTTTGCTGGAGCCTTGCAGATATTCCCTGATGAGAAAGGAAAATTCCTCCTCTATCCCGATAACTTGTCCATGAGGGAACTTGCCAAAGAAAATCAGTCTCTCAAAAGGGAGCTGCAGACCCTGAAAAGTGTCAGTGCACAAGATGTTATAGCCAAAGCAGCCATCAAATTGAGAGCAGACATTAAAAGTCAAGATGTTCCTCAAACCTGGCCGCCTGAAGTCAAACCAGAAGCAGAATGTCCTACCATTCCAGAGTCGCTCATTATCTTCCTGTACTCTCTACTCACAGGCTCAAATGATCCTGATCATGCATCCCAGAGAGTGCAGTGCCTTCTGCCGTCATTTGGCCATGACATAGTATATGCAGTGACATGTGGAAATACCAAGCCTTCCAAGCACATTGTTCTGCCATTCAGTGTCAAATCGTTGACAGGAAATGTAGAGTTGATAAACATCCTCAACCGACTTGGTCACAGTGTGTCCTATTCACAGATGGAAGAGATCAACACTGCCCTGTGTCTCCAGAAACTCTCATCATCAGGGAGTGGCATTGCCCTTCCAGCTAACATCCATCCTGGCATATTCACAACTTTAGCCTGGGACAATATCGACCGTCTTGAAGAAACTGTCAGTGGTGAGGGAACATCTCACAGAGTCAATGGGATTGCTGTGCAAGCAAAGCCAGTCAACCCACTTCCTGTCCAACCCATGCCCACTGTTCCCAAAACAAAGAAGAGAAGCATTGATGGACCCCCACCAATGTTACCAACTTACAATGCTGGACAACGGGTAGGGCCACCACAAAGCAAAAAGTCAGATGCCGATACTGCAGCCAATACTAAGCTTGCCAGAGAGAAAAACCTTCTTTGGGTCCTAGCACGCATGTCACAACAAGAAGAACAGTCAGTCAGCAGCTGGACAGGCTTCAACATCCTGACTCGAGGAGAGATGACGGTCATCCCCGACAATATAGGCTATCTGCCTACCATCAATGCTCCAGCGACACAAATGTCTACTGTCAACGAGGTGCTTAACCAGTCACTGAGCATCATGCAGTGCTTAGGCCTGAGGAAGATTGTCTGTGTCTTTGACCAAGCCCTGTATGCGAAGGCTGTCGAGATCACATGGAAACACCATGACAAGTTCCATGATATCATCGTTAGGCTTGGGGTATTCCACACCATCTGCACACTGCTGGCAATAATAGGAAAGCGTTTCCAAGATGCTGGACTCAAAGACCTCTGCATTGAGTCTGGCATGATTGCAGAAGGCTCAATTGCTGGTGTTATGGATGGCCGCAAGTACAACAGGGCAGTGCGACTACACAAGCTCCTGTATGAGGCTCTCATGCGACTGACCTTGAATGGTTTCCTGTCCTGGTTGGAAGAAACTCACAGGAATGACATGGTTCACCTGAATGAGACACTGAAGACCATTGACAGCCTTGGGAAAGAAGTCTCACAACATGCTTTGAAGGAGGTCCTCGAGAACAGCTCTTGTACACGCATCATGGATCTATTTGAAGTCTACCGTGAGTTCCTTAGAGGTGGAAACGGCAGCCTCTCGAACTTCTGGATGTCCTATTTGGACATGGTTGAAATCTTGTTGGGGCTCATCCGAGCATCCAGAGAGGGAGACTGGATGCTACACTTGGCTAGCATTCGAGCAATGATCCCATGGTGCTTTGCTTATGACAGGATGAATTATGCACGCTACCTCCCCTACTACTACGCCCAGATGTCTGAGCTGCCCATCACACACCCAGATGTGTACACAGAATTCATGGAAGGAGGCTTCTCAGTCCAACTGGGCTCCACCAATCCCTTTGGCCGAATCCCTGTTGACCAAGCTATAGAAGAAACGGTGAACAAAGACACCCAAACAGCTGGAGGGACAAAGGGATTCAGCTTGAAGCCAGGAGCTGTGACCAAATATTATCTCACAGCTGAGTATAGAAGCATGTACCTCAGACAGCTGAGAGACCTGACAGGTCAAGGCAGGTGCAAATGGTCTCATCCAGATCTACAGAGTCCAAGGATCAAGAGAGATGAAGCAGATGTCCAGTCTCTCATGGACCTTATGGAGAATAACTGGCTCAATCCTATGTCCCCTGATGAGATTGATTTGGTTAGCCTCTCCACTGGCAACATGGCTCCACCTGATGTGACCATAGATCTCTTGAGAGCTCTTGAGAAAGGAGAAGAGGCCTACCAAGCATTGCAGCAAACAAGGTTAGATGCAGACCCACCACCTGTGAAATTCCACGACAAGATGACCAAGCAAAGTCTGAAAACATTCTCCAATGTCAGCACAAAACAAGCTCATGGAAAGAAAGCACAGGATGTGGTTCTGAAGGCAGATAGAAACCTTTTCAGTCACATGATCCCGGTGGCTGAAAGCAGGAAGGTGAATCTGAAGGGTGTCCTTGCCTACCCATTGGGCCCACTACCATGGGCACTGGCAAATGCTGATGGGTCCTTACGAAAAACAAACAAGGCTGCACTTGCCAGAGAGCTTGAAAAGAATGTATCTCCTGCAGAAGACATCCCAATCCCATCTACTTCCATCATTGATGGGATGAGCCTGGTCCAAAAAATGAATGGCAACAACAAAACCTTTGCACAGGTGGCAGAGTCAGCCTTGACCCAGGTCCTCCATGAGGGAGCACAGAGTGGGAGGATTGATGTTGTTTTTGATGTCTATCACCAGACTTCGATCAAAGATGCTGAACGACTGAACCGGGGTGGAGACATCACTCTCCAGTACAAGAATCTTGCAGGGGGACACCACGTCCAGCAGTGGAGAAAATTTCTGTGCAGTTCCTCCAACAAGACCAGTCTCATCAAGTTTCTGGTGGAAGAGTGGAAACTCCCACGATACAGAGCTATGCTGCATGGCAAGGTGTTGTACATGACCTGTGAGGAACCTGCTACAAGTTGACAGAAGATGGGTGTGAGGAAGCAGCAGAACTGCACTCCACACATGAAGAAGCTGACACCCGTCTGCTCCTGCATGCATTGCATGCAGCAAATGCGGGCTCAAAGTCAGTTATCATCACAGCTGAGGACACTGATGTCATGGTGCTTTGTCTTGGCTTCCAGAAGGACATCACCTGTCCCATCTACCAGAAGTGTGGGACTCAGAACCGCACACGGTTTGTCGACATCACCAAACTGGCAAGTTCACTTGGAGACAGCATCTGTGACAGCCTAATTGGCTTACATGCCTTCACAGGCTGCGACACTGTCAGTGCATTCGCTGGTCGAGGGAAGCTGAATGCCCTGAAGATAGTGAGAAAGCACACTTCCTGCCAAGAGACTTTTAGTCAACTGGGACAGACATGGAATGTGAGTGATGAGCTGTTCCAGAAAATTGAGCAGTTCACCTGTCGGATGTATGTTGCTAATAGCAGCACTGCTGAGGTGAACAAACTGCGTTACCAGCTCTTCTGCACCAAAAGGGGAGAGGTTGAGTCCAGCCAGCTGCCACCATGTAGAGACTGTCTCTTTATGCATGTTCAACGAGCCAACTATCAGGCAGCAATATGGAAGTGCTGTCTGATAGTTGGACAGACGATGAAGGCAAGCTGGCCATTTACTGGATGCGCTCCCCACCTGCACCAGATGTGGTCTTGGAAATGCTAACATGCAAGTGTGTGCATTCATGCAAAATGCCAAGCTGCATGTGCCTGTCAAATGGACTTCCATGCACAAACTTGTGCAGGTTACAGACCTGCAGTAACCAAAAACAGCAGGATGGTCCAGAACTGGACTTTGAACTTGGGGAGTCAGATGATGAGAGAAACGAGCAGTTTGATGAATGACAGTGTGATGATTCTGATGGTATTACTGTGGTAGTAGTCTATTGATGCACAGGATGTTGATTCTGGACTTGGTTACCCAGAGCTTGATAACAATAATGTAACCATATTCACATATACCCATTACCCTACCCATTACCATTACATATACCCACTAATGATATGGGATTACATGTATCATTGACTAAGTATATGTAAATGTCAATGTTGTTTAAAATATTAAAATAGTTCATTACCTCACTATGGTATTCCTTTTTATCATGTATTTTGATTGTGTATTTAAACAAATGTATAGAGACCAGTTTGTGACCTAACTGGCTTTGGTCTAGTTCTCATTTAAGGCTCACAATCACCTCACACAATGAAATAGTATGGGTATATTATACATTTCCTGAATCTTTACAGTCCTGTGAGTATTCCAGTGTTTGTGTTTTGTGTCCCTGATATTCCTAGATGCCACAGGGCTAAAAGAAAGTATATAGTTTAGGCGAAAATTGCAGAAAGATGTGTGTTATTGACGGGTTGAAGAGCTCAAGTGACCTCTATATTTGTGAGAAATATCCACAACAGGGCTTGAATGAAAGCTAAGAAGGTCCCCTTTAAAATGATACCAAAGACAATATTATAGAACATTGAAAAATGTCCTGACCATGAGGCTAAACCAGGATATGCACCAGCGTCTAAAATGCAATTTAGTTTAGCGGGTGGTTAACTTCATGAGCTGATAACTGTGATACAGCTGCCACTCAGGAATGGTTATCATACCAAAATATCATCTACAGACATGGATCCTTTCAAAAATTATAAGTAAGTTTTGCCACCTTGAGTGTACCGAAATATCGTCTGGCCCATGGACTACCAGTCCCCCCCCCCCCGGACAGGCGCCCCGACCGACCAGAGGAGGCGCTAGTGCAGCGACCAGGACACACACCCACATCCGGCTTCCCACCCGCAAACTGATTACTGATTTATTTTTTTTAAAATAATGGGCTTTACGGAGGTCGTTTCTTAAGTATGGGCGTTCATAAATCGGGCGTTCGTAACCCGGGGACTCCCTGTTGTCTAGAATACACATACAGTCATATCCACCATTTTGATCCTAAAAGAAGGTATTCTGTGTGTGTGTGTGTGTGTGTGTGTGTGTCTCACCAGCCTGTCGATGACATTCTGGATGGTGGTGTACCACTCCCTGATCAGAGAGTCGGTCTCTGACTGAAGGAGGAACTCGTTGCCCGTCACCGTCCTCAGCTAAAAAAAACAAACAGGGATTCAACCCACATCCCTGTGTGCACATTAGTACCCCTCTGTAGACTAATGTTCTCATGGCCTCCCCTCAGCTCATCTTTACATGCCAGCACGACTGTCACAACACCACACAGCTAAGCCTCGGAGATGATCCCCATAATTCCCCAGTGAGATCTTTAACTATCGCACACTCTTCCCCCCGCCTTCATCTCAGCTTCTCTGTCTGCACATTGTGTACGTTTCTTTATCGTCAAAAAGTTGGCTTGTGCCAAGTTTCCCCCTGCTTGACACAGCTTTGGTTAACTACACTACAATATAGTGTCACACTCGGGCTGATTTTGGGAGTGAGTAATCTAATCGACGAGCCAGCCACACGCCTCTGCACTGAAGAGGTTTTACGAAGCCCGAGGCAATCTGAGTTAGTTAATATTCAGCTCAGAGTCTACATCTTAATGAACAAGAAAAAAAATCCTCTTCGCTCTGCGTCTTGGGAGAACTGTTGATGCTCACAAATACTGATTGAACCATCCAAAGCCAATGTAAAGCAATATGTGAATTATTACTTGTACAATAGATGTGATTTAGTTTGAAGAAGCCAGTGCAACTGCACAGACCAGAGCCGCCGCATTTAAATGTGAGCAACTAGCTTATTAACGATTCCACCAAACGTAAGCCCCCCTGAAAAAAACAACCAAACAAAAAACATACCTTCCTGTTTCATATCTCACTCTCTCTGATGCAGGCTGTTCACTGATCTTTATGACAGGATATGACACTTCTGTTCACACCACTTCTCTCTCTCAGTTGTACACATTTATTTATACATTGGATATTGAGTTTATAGACCTTATAATGAAATCGGGAGGAAATCGTCATTGATACCTCAGAATCTGAAAAGATTGTGATCTGTCCATCGGTGGCACACAAGGGGGTTTTAAAGAGAAACTGTACTATTCCATTTAACAGTTTTCTTAAATTTTTCCTACAAGTTTTTTTTTCTTTACAGTTTCCTATCCTTTACTCGGATTTTGAGTTTCTCACCTTAAAGACGTTCTTTTTGCTTGACAGCTCATTTGCCCAGTTTAGCTTGGCTCCTCGAAGATCAACACTACTCTCTGGACGACTGTTTCCTGGTCTCTGTTAATAACACAGACACGAAATGGTCATTTTACACACACACACACACACACACACACACACACACACACACAGGTAGTGGATTTAGGGTATGGGGGACATGGGCAGCCGCCCAGGGTGGCATCTTGCCCGGGACGGCCTGGGACGCCCTCACAAAAAAATTCAGAATGGTGACATTTGCACGATTGGTTTCGCAAGGTCCATCTAGGTGAACTAGAAAATTGGTAAGGGCAGCAGAATGTGGGCCAACTATTCATGAGCAGCAAAATGAAGGAATGAATGATGATTTATTTCGAACATGTAAATAAGTAGGATATAACACAGATAAGCCATTGTCAATAATCTGAAGGGATCAACAAATCCACACATCAAACTTAGCGAACAAAATCTCTGTGTACATCTGATTATTTGTTACATGTTCGAAAAGGAGTAGGAGGAAGTATACACTTATTTTTTCTTACCCCTTCTCACGTTAATTCAGCTACTATACATTTCAAACTCAATCCCCACTGTACTGTATAGTTCAAATTCAGTGCAGGTTGTGCTGCACAATACAAACTGAACTACTGTGAACAATATAAGGGAAAAAAATAAATTCAAAAACACATGAGTGAGGGGCATCAGGGTGGCATGGCGGTCTATTCCGTTGCCTACAAAAATGGGGTTTGGCACAGGAATCGCGGTTTGAATCCCTGTACTACATCCAGCTTGGTCGGGCGTCCCTACAGACACAATTGGCCGTGTCTGTGGGTGGGAAGCCGGATGTGGGTATGTGTTCTGGTCGTCACTGCACTAGCGCCTCCTCTGGTCGGTTGGAGCGCCTGTTCGGGGGGGGGGGGACTGGGGGGAATGGCGTGATCCTCCCACGCGCTACGTCCCCCTGGTGAAACTCCTCACTGTCAGGTGAAAAGAAGCGGCTGGCGACTCCACATGTATCGGAGGAGGTATGTGGTAGTTTGCAACCCTCCCCAGATCAGCAGAGGGGGTGGAGCAGCAACCGGGATGGCTCGGAGGAGTGGGGTAATTGGCCGGATACAACTGGGGAGAAAAAGGGGCCAAAAAAAAACAAAACAAAACAAAACACATGCGGAAAAAAAACACATCCTAATGTCACGTACAAAGAACAAATAAACCTAAATGCTACGTACAACCCAAACATCAACTTGGTGTCAAAATCTTGGAGTAACCAATAGTATTAACTGCAGGCTCACTAGGCTATGCATTCTCTAAGCACAATGAATTGCTGAGGAATATGTCAATCATGCTTCACCTACAGCCGTCTCCCGCCCCAACTCTCATGAGCCAGTGGTAGCCTGGCCTACTGACACCAATTTCGATTGTCTTCGAAAAAAAAAATGCCCACCATATACACTTCTGAAAGGTAAGCTTTATTTGGTCTCTAGTCATTATACGTGCTGTCATGGCTGCTGTAAAAGAGTTTGGAACCAGGTTATTGGAGTTATTAAGCAGACTTGTTTGATGCATTAATTGTATATGGATCTGAAAAATGCCTATCTTGCTTATTGTTGACATGTTGAGCATACTAGCGGTCCACTAGACTATTTGCTTTACAAGTATGGCATATTGGACTTTATGTGTTGTTGCTGGTATGGTACGATTGCAATAGAGGGGTGGCATAATTGTTTTTCTCCTAGAGCGGCAGAAGTGCATGCACTGGTTCTGTTCATGACCATGACCCTGCATGAGCTGCTAATATTTATATACAAAAGGGCGCTCTCAGAAATTCATCCAAATTTGTGGACTGCTCTCAGAATTTGTCTTACTCTTCCAGTGACCGTAGCTGAAGCAGAGAGTAGTTTTTCAAACTGAAGCTCATCAAATCCTACCTGAGGTCCACCATGTCACAGCAACCTCTTAGTGGCCTTGCTATACATCAGTATTAACCATGCAATCGCTGGGTGGATTTCTTATGATGATGTGATTGATGACTTTGCATCAAGGAAGGCAAGAAAGGTCAGGGTTTAGATAGGAGTTGTATGTGTTTCTTATTTGAAGTGCAATAGTGTAATAATCAGGTTCTCCTCTTTATAAGTGTGTTATTCTATTTGTGTGATATAGGATTTGTGCAATTTAGTTTTATTAAGGTTTTTTTGTCAGCAGTACTGTCATAGTGTAATAATTCAATTATCTTTTTTATTTGTATTTACAACAATTTCTTTCTATTTGCCTTTGCTATTTCTTTCTGATATTTATATCTTATATTTTCATATGCATACAGTTTTAAATGTTATGATTATTTATTTGTGCTGTTTCAAATGTCTTAGTAAAAATTACAGTTAGTGCAGAATGGTACTTTTTTTTTGGTGAAGGGGGGGCTGAAGGGTGGTTTGCCCAGGGCACCATACAAGCTAAAGCTGCCACTGTTTGCATGCGCGCAGGCGCGCGCATACACACACACACACACACACACACACACACACACACACACACACACACACACAAACACACACACACATTTGTAAAAAAAAACTTTTTTATCATGTGTGAATACCCAGTTTGCCACATCTGCTCATTGTCTGTTCATTTATTTCATCCATTTGTTCTCAATCAATTTAGTCTAATTCAGGCTTGTGTTGCTGTGGAGCCTGTTTCAGCATGCATTGAGCAGAGGGCAGGTAGACACTTTGAACTGTTCACCAGTCCATCACATGGCTTTGAAATACAATAATTTACATTCCCATTAATACCTATGAGTGAGCAAGTAGAGTCTCCAAGGCTTTCAACTATGGCAAGAAAACCGTAAGAACCTGAAGAAAACCCGTGGCGATAACATGCATACTCCGATCAGGGCTGGGATCAACACAGGGCCTTCTTGCACAATGCTTCCCCCCCCCCCCAACATAAGGCACTCGTAAATAAAAAGAAAGAACCACTTCCTCTGTGAGAATAACTTAAAAAGAGGTGCCTCCACAGCCAAATGATTACACCACATGGTTGCAACCAATACTGTTCGATTCCAGCCAGCAACCTTTGTTGCATGTCCTCTTTCTCCTCATTTCTTGTCTGCCTTTCACTGTCTAATAAAAAGGTAAAAATAATCTTTAAAAGAATAACATAAAAAATGTAGAAAAGCTTTTTTCAAAGGATAGTAGGAAAAATACTATCTTGGTGGACATAACTTGTTTTCGCTCCTCATCTTGCTAAGCACTTTTGAAACCGACATGGAACAAGTAAATTTCAACTACTCGACAAACAACATTCCAGCACCAATGCAGAGAAACTACCTGAAGTGCCTTATTTCAAAAATCGAGACGTTCATAAGAGCGATAAGATGGAGAGCTTTCTTCTTTCTAAATCCAGACGACAAACCAATTGACAAGCAGAATTATGGATTCAAATCTACCAAATCCCCACCGTCCATCCCTGAATTAGAAACATGTCCCCTCGAAATAAAATGCCAGATGAAAGGTGTTATCTACCAAGCTACAATGACAAGAAATGACAATGGCAAAATAGAGACATACGTCGGTCTAACAGAGGGAACATTCAAAAAGAGGTTTAACGCCCACATGTGTAGCTCTAGAAACAAAGAATGTAACATCTTTAAACCGTTATATTTGGTCACTGGTGGACAGAAACATTAATTATTCAACCACCTGGAAAATTCACTCAAAAAACAAAGCAATCTAGGTCTAACTGAAAAATATTTTATCATTTGCAAACCAGAAATGTCTACATTGAATAACAGGAATGAATTGGCCAGCAGCTGCAGATATATATATATATATAAAATCCAGTTAGTCAAGTAAATTCTTTGAGACGGTACAAGCCTGTTTCATGCCATAAGCAATCATCATCAGGATTATTTTGCTCCTTATTTGTTGAGCTTTTTCCTTACCATTAAGTGTTTCTTTTAACAAAGTTTTATATATACTTAGCACAAAAAGTAAGGAAATTTGTGTTTGGTAAATTATTTCTTTGTTGTAACAATGCTTCTTGGCAATAAATCTTATACCGTTGGAAAGCCTGTTTATTTCCCTTTTAAATGGCGCCACATGTGTAAGGAACATGCATTTGTGGGATGAGCAGCAGAGCTGAGCATGTGGGTTGCGCCCATGAAAAATTTGCCAAATCTTCTCTGCCAATGCCAAACAGCTTATTTTGCTGTTGCTATTGACTCTTGTTTTGAGCTTCTGGTACCCCAGGTGCTGACAATCAGGTGCCTGATATAAGATTTATTGCCAAGAAGCACTGTTACAACAAGAAATAATCTACCACACAAATTTCCTTACTTTCTGTGCTAAATTTATATATATATATAAATTTATATGTGTGTGTGTGTGTGTGTGTGTGTGTGTGGGCACAAATTATAAGTTTATGTAGTTTAATACAGCACTGTTGTTTAGTTTGGTTTGACTGAGCACTTACCCAGCTGGAAGGCGTCTGTGATTTGGGATCCTTGAAGAAAACCAGACTGTTCCCCACCAACACCACCCAGGAGGGGTTCCAGTTTTTCCTTCATACCAACAAATAAAACAGAAAATAAACAAAAACAACAAAAGAAACACTAACAAACACATAGTTAATTAAAGTGAGATTTTAGATTGACTCAAGCCTCACATATATTTAGCTTTACCCTCACCAACATAATAATGGCATTAAATAACAAGATTAACATGGAAGATGATGAAAAATAGTGCGAAATAAATTATGTAATCTTAATTCAGCATCTTCTGTTTAAATTCAAGTTCGAAATGGTAAACCACCGAATAAGTTTACATATACTAGTAATATGTGTTGAAGGGATGCTCAACATAAAGACACAAAGACATGATCACATTACTCAAAAAGGTTAAAAAATAAGAATACCTAACACTAATTATGAAAAGTATCTGTTACCGCAGGTTTTTATGAACCCTTAACGACATCTTACCTCAGTTTTCGGCCACCTTCTGCAATCTTGGTCTTGTTCAAGAGACCAGCCTTCTCCAGCTCCTGGAAACGGACAACACAGCAACTTTTGATCCAACTTTAACACTTGGGTTTGCTGCAGGTATTGTCAGCCAGATAGAATTAATATCGAAACCATCGAAATCCACCCTATTAGCCATTAGCAAATGAAATAAAGTAAAAGATTTGTGAAAATAAATTTGAACGTTCTCCTGAAAATCAACCATTTGCAAACTTTTTGTTTTCACATCGTCACACAAATGGCATCAGTCCCCAATGGGCAGGGTTGATGGCATGTCAGCAAACTTTTGAATGGCAAACTTTTTTTTTGTTATAGCAAAGCTGAGCAGAGGGCTCCTTCTCTATGTAATGTGTTAAATCCTGAACAAAACCCATTTAACCGTTGCATCATCCAAAAAATAGCAGGAGGGTGGTTGCTCTGAAATCCCCCACTGCGAGTTGGTCCCTTTAAAGTGCTAGAGAACAGAGTTCATAACAACAACTCTAACAAGACATAAGTGGTGAACAGCTAGGTATATATAATAAAGACAGTTTGGGAACAACAGGAAGAAAAACAGCGCCACAGAAATCTTATAAAACTAATCCACTGGCCTAGATGCAGCTGTATAGTTACAAAACTGATCAATTTGGCCAAGTGTATATTTACAACGTTATGATATAAATACATGTTTTTTCCTGTACTGTAAATGTATTTTCTTTGTACATTTCTTTTATTCTATGTAGCCTTTTAAATGTATTTTTTTTCGTATTCTCATTTGAAGCACACTACAGTGTACTTGTATGTACAAATGTGCTACATAAAGAAAGTTTGATCAATCGACTGATGCAATGAATATCAATCTATTTACAAGACTGGTTCTTGAGTTTTAAATATAGAGCACGCTAACATTTCAAGATCTAAATTCCCAAGCATTATTCTTCGTGTAAACATGGAAGAGGAGATGGCAATATTCAAATAGAGGATGTTCTTTGCGAAAATACCAAGAAAGATATAATATTGATCTAATTAGATTTTGACTGCCTGAGATATCATTTGAGCGAAATTTCAGGGTGACTATAACCTGAGCTAAAGGGTTAGGGTTAGGCCAACTGGTTATTAACCAATAAGTGATGGCAAAGTTGGTCAAATTAGACTCAGTGTCCCCGTGCAAAAAAAAAAAACCAAGAAAAAAAATGCTATTCTCTTACCGGTGTGCAGCCATCACTGTCTGGCGAGGTGTCAGGAGATGGAGGCTCCACTGTGATGTTGGTCACATTACAAGAATAGTCTCTGCACTGCTGGACCAGCTGGAGGATAGAGAGTGGACATTTACTTTTGTGTGTGTGTGTGTGTGTGTGTGTGTGTGTGTGTGTGTGTGTGTGTGTGTGTGTGTGTGTGCATGTGTGCGTGCGTGCGTGCGTGCGTGCGTGTGTGTGCGTGTGCACAATACTTTGTTGTATTGTGTGTGTGTGTGTGTGTGTGTGTCCAAGTCCATCTAAAAGCCAAGAAAGTTCCCACATACCCGAGTTTGGTTTGGTGGGAGTCCCCATATAAGGGCAAAAAGACATAACATCACTCAGATAAGGAATTTAGTATTTCAAACATTAACTCATTCCTTGATGACATCTACCTACGAAAACTACCCCAAGAGCAGGCCAATAAATTAGACTTACCCATAACCTCAGAAGAACTCAGGAAAACTCTTCGTTCAATGCCCAACAATAAATCACTTGGGTCAGATGGTTACCCAGTGGAATTCTATAAACACTTCTGGCCAAACATATCCATACTATTCATCTTCTTCTTCTTCTGATAGTTTTGGCTGTTCCCGTTAGGGGTCGCCACAGCAGATAATCTATTTCCATCTATTCCTGTCCTCTTCATCTTCCTCTATCACACCAACCACCTGCATGTCCTCCCTCACCAAATGATTACTGAGATTAAATCCTCCTCCTCTATGCCTCCACATATGAATACTGCTCTTATTTTGGTTTTGTTCAAACCTAATGAGGATCAAACTCTCCCCTCCAGTTATAGACCCATAAGCCTAATTAATTGTGACGTAAAGATCATTAGCAAAACACTAACCAACAGAACTGAATCAGTAATTTCTTATATAATTTACCCAGGCCAAACAGGCTTTATCAAAGGTAGACATTCTTCCAGCAATCTGTGCCGTTTATTCAGTCTCATCGGCATATCCCAAAGGAATAATCTGAATACTATTATTGCTTCCCTAGATGCCAAGAAAGCATTTGATAGAGTTAGTTGGACATATCTTTTCACTACTCTCAAGAAATTTGGTTTCGAAGAGTCACTCATTCAATGGATTAAAATTCTGTACAAAGCACCATCAGCTTCTATCATCACCAATGGGTTCACATCACAGCGTTTTAGCCTAAAATGTAGCACAAATTATGGATGTCCACTCTCATCTGTGCTATTTGCCATCTTCATCAAACCTCTCACAGCAGCCATTCACTAAAAAAATAATATAATTGCCATATAAACAAGAAACTCTGTTCACAAAATCAGTTTATATGCCGACGATATTTTGTTATATCTACAGAATACATCAACATATCTACCGGAGGTATTAAATCTTATAGCAACATTTTACCAACAATCTTATATCAACTTATTTCAACAATTTCAGACTCAATAAACCGGTCTAAACCTACAGTCCTACCACTCAACGGGGAAAACTGGAATGTTGTATGTAACTCAGAATCTTCCTTTAACCATCACAACTGACAATATTAGATACCTGGGTATTGATATCACTACCAATCTGTCAGACTTGTTTGCTCTTAACTTTACTCCATTACTTAAATCCATTGAAGAAGACCTTACCCACCAGAACAACCTACCCTTGTCACAAATTGTCAGGATAGCAGCAATACAAATTTATATACAACTAAAAATAAACTACATTTTCTCAGTGACCCCAGTTCAACTGACAGCTAAGTTTTTCAATGACCTAGACAGACAGACAGGCAGACTGGAAGAACTGACAACACTACAAAAAAAAAAAACAAAGACTGTGGTGGTCTAACCATCCCAAACTTCAGACACTACTATCTGGCTAAACATCTCCAATTTATTACCAAATGGCTGCAGCCAGAGTAACAATTATACTTGGCTGGAAATAGAACAAACTGCATGTTAGGAATGATCAATATCTGATCTCCCATTTATCTCTGAATTAAGAATCCATTTATCACGACGACTCTGACAGCCTGGTGGAAATTCAACAAACGCTCATGTTACACTCTATTCCCAAATAAACTCACCCGAATTTGGCACAACCCATATTTTTCTGGCTGAAAAAAGCCATTAATCTTCTAGTCTTGGAAGCGACAAGGAATCACTCATTTGGAACATTTTTTGAAAACAATTCATTTTTATAATTTCCGACATTAACCCAGAGGTATGACATCAGTGGCCACTGCTTTCTGTAATATCTCCAACTGCAGCAGTCTCTAAAAGCAAAAATCAAATTAACTAACATGTAGGAAACCCAGGCATGTAAGTTTGGATTCTTCCAGAAACATTATGTGGTTTAATCAGACATTCTGCTTGTGTGTGCAAAAGGGCACACTCACTCACAAGTGGCTCTCTCCACCTCACATAAAAGGGGCCAAATTGCCATTAACCAGACAGGAAACTCACCGAAGAAACCATGTCTTTGACATGGTTATCAGATTCACAGCAGGACATGGGACCAATTAATGACCTTTCAATGTTATCATCCCCATTAATCACAGGAAGAAGATTTAATCTAATCTCCACAAGGCAAGATGTCTTTCACACCAGAGTAAAAACTTCCTCACCTCACCATATGGCGAAGACTGGAATTATGTGTTCAAGGAAAGAAGAACGAGTTTTATTGGAAAACTTCTTCATCTTCCATCCCTCACACACACACACACACACACACACACACACACACACACACACACACACACACACACACACACACACACACACACACACACACATTCAAACCGCTCCTTGGAGCCTCTGCTAAGCGCACACCTTATCTAAAGTCATAAATTCTTTAGAATTCAATGGAGAACTTTCCCTAGTTTTGTACACGTCTGAATTAATGTGACTTAACTGTTTAACCATCTAGTAACCATCCACTTAATATTACTCAGCAAATGTTTCCATGAAGAACAGCTAAACTCCCATATCTGTGTGATCTAAAATAACTGAGTTATTAAAATTCAGATTCAATGCATTATCTAATAATGATTTGAATATTAGTGTCTTGTAGAATTGAAACATACTCCACTTCCACTTAGTTCTTAACCACAGCTTAGAGAATTAAGGTGTTATTGCCTTTATTCTGTAGTATTCACACAAGTGACTACAGAGTGAGTTTAAATACTTGGGGTCAACTGTCCAAAGTAACGGAGAGTGCAGAAGAGAGGTGAAGAAGAGAGTGCAGGCAGGGTGGAGTGGGTGGAGAAGAGTGTCAGAAGTGATTTGCTACAGAAGGGGTACCAGCACTAGTTAAAGGGAAAGTTTACAAGATGGTAGTGAGACCAGCTATGTTGTATGGTTTGGAGACAGTGGCACTGATGAAAAGACAGGAGGCGGAGCTGGAGGTGGCAGAGTTGAAGATGCTAAGATTTTCATTGGGAGTGACTAAGTAGGACAGGCTTAGGAACAAATATATTAGAGGGACAGCTCAGGTCAGATGAGATGGAGACAAAGCAAGAGAGGTGAGATTGAGATGGTTTGGACATGTGTGGAAGAGAGATGCTGGGTATATTGGGAGAAGGTTGCTGAATATGGCTGCTGCCAGGGAAGCGGAATAGAGGAAGGCCAAAGAGGAGGTTTATGGATGTGGTGAGGGAGGACCTGCAGATGGCTGGCGTGACAGAGGAAGATGCAGAGGACATACAGGAAGAGACGGAAACAGATGATCTGTAGTGGCGACCCCTAATGGGAGCAGCTGAAAGTAGCAGTAGATTCTGTATTCGCTTGTGTGATTAATATTATGCAATCTGTAAGTGTTTGATTATAGATTTACATGACATGTCAACATTAATGACACAAATGTGTGAGTATCTAGGCTAATTAAAAGCACATAGCCTTCAAATGTCCTCCCTAGATAGGGCATTAATAAGATTATTATTCTTCATTTGAAGGCAAGACTGTTTATCCCTGTTCACACAAAGAAATTAATTAGTAAACACAGGCATTCCTTCAAAAGCCCGCCAAATTGTCCTCTTTTGTTTAGCACCCACCTACAAACCCACCTATAAAAGTTGTTACAGTTGCACTTTTTTTTTTTAATTTGGGTTTTTGCTTGCTCTGGGCTTTTTTGCCCCCCCCCCCCCCAAGGGCTTTGCACTCCATATCCAGGGCTTTGTGCTCCTGCCCTGGCTTTAAGTCTTGCTTTTCCGCTGTGTCCTCACCCTTTTTGTATTTGGACTTGTATTTTCAATTTCTGTTGAACAGTTGAAAGCTCATCAAGAAAAACATTCAAAGACCGCAAGGAAGCCAAAACATCAGTCTCGCTGTTGCCCGACAGTTTGCCACTTTTATTTCAACCTTTTGTTGCTATTCTTGTGTATTGCAAGTTAGTTTGCATTTTATGTGCTCAAGCCTCGTTTTGTTTTAAGAATTAAATGGAGTCATTTCCTCCAAGTCTCCAAAGTTCTCGCATCGGACTCTGCCGCCTGCCAGTGTGAACGCACCGATACCTGAACACACACACACTAGCTGTGTGCAATCCTTGTGTGTTGCCTCAGCTAAGTTGAGCCTCTTCAGCATGGATCCATTCTCCGAGTTGAACCTCTGAACCAACTCCTCCAAAGCGGTTTTCCTCCGGCTGTCACCACAACAACCCGAACTCCACTGAGTCTGGTTAAACATGCTCAGTGAGCTTCAGAATAGCCTGCTACATCCTCAGCCATCCATCACCGCAGAAACAATGGCTCACCTTCATCTGTCACCATGGCAACCCAAAGCCCACCGAGTCTGCTTCAATATGTTTCGAGGCTCTTCAGAAAAAACTGCCACATCCTCAGCCATCCATCAACGCAGAGAGGACATGGACATGTGTGTGTGTGTGTGTGCATATGGTGTACTGTACAGACATTTTGTGGTGTTGGATTGCATGCGGTCTGCAGGTGTGCACCTTGCCATTCTCGGGCAGGATCATGGATTGGGAGTGGCTGAGCTGCTGCTTGCCGTCATGAGGGAAGATGGAGTTATGGCACTGAGCATTGGCGTCGCTGAACCCTGCCGAGTTCAGCGTGTCAGAGGAAACGGCACGCTGCATGCTCTTTAAAGAGGTTAGAGTCAGGTTAAAAAGTGGACGGACAGAAATGGTGACTCAGACAGGTACGGAAGGGGGGAAAAAGGGAAAAGGAATAAAGAAGTGCAATATATCAACACAAAATATGTTTGTACGGATGTATCTGCTTACATCTGAAAAAAATAAATAGATAAAAATCAAGCGGTCAAAACTGACTCAAAAACTATAATTTCTAGTTCTGCTTTGCTAGAAGAAAATCCCATTATAGTATATCATTTGTTAATGGGTACGTCAGAGTATGAACAGCTATTAAGCAGATATTTTTTCTGCACAGTACTGGGTTTCCTTTTTTTCCCTTAAAAACGGATTTTTAATCCCAAATTGGCTTCTTAGTTAAAAAAGAAGACTATTAATTATCATTGCTCTCTCCCTCTCTCTCGCTCTCTTTCTTTATTTTGTGATTGTATTCTTACAATAAATTGTATTGTTACTATGAATTTGTTCTCTGCATTTAGCCCATCCTATTGTATAGGAGCAGTGGGAAGCTGCAGCGCCCGGGGATCAACTCCAGTTCTTCTTTCCATTGTCTTGGTCAGGGCACCGGGCATATATATATATATATATATATGGTGTTGATAAAAGCGCTCAACAAATGAGGAGTGGAATATTAAGATAGATGTAGAAATACATAGCACTACAAGCTGTATAAAGCTTGTACTGCTATGTATTAAAGTTTTTTTCCTACATCTATCTTATATATATAAACTCACTGGCCACTTTATTAGGCACACCTGTCCAACTGCTCGTTAACGCAAATTTCTAATCAGCCAATTACATGGCAGCAACTCAATGCATTTAGGCATGTAGACATGGTCAAGACGATCTGCTGCAGTTCAAACCGAGCATCAGAATGGGGAAGAAAGGTGATTTAAGTGACTTTGAACGTGGCATGGTTGTTGGTGCCAGACGGGCTGGTCTGAGTATTTCAGAAACTGCTGATCTACTGGGATTTTGGGCGAAAATGCCTTGTTGATGCCAGAGGTCAGAGGAGAATGGCCAGACTGGTTCGAGCTGATAGAAAGGCAACAGTAACTCAAATAACCACTCATTACAACCGAGGTATGCAGAGGAGCATCTCTGAACGCACAACACGTCGAACCGTGAGGCAGATGGGCTACAGCAGCAGAAGACCACACCGGGTGCCACTCCTGTCAGCTAAGAACAGGAACTGAGGCTACAATTCGCGCAGGCTCACCAAAATTGGACAATAGAAGATTGGAAAAACGTTGCCTGGTCTGATGAGTCTCGATTTCTGCTGCGACATTCGGATGGTAGGGTCAGAATTTGGCGTCAACAACATGAAAGCATGGATCCATCCTGCCTTGTATCAACGGTTCAGGCTGCTGGTGGTGGTGTAATGGTGTGGGGGATATTTTCTTGGCACACTTTGGGCCCCTTAGTACCAACTGAGCATCGTGTCAACGCCACAGCTTACCTGAGTATTGTTGCTGACCATGTCCATCCCTTTATGACCACAGTGTTCCCATCTTCTGATGGCTACTTCCAGCAGGATAACGCGCCATGTCATAAAGCTCGAATCATCTCAGACTGGTTTTTTGAACATGACAATGAGTTCACTGTACTCAAATGGCCTCCACAGTCACCAGATCTCAATCCAATAGAGCACCTTTGGGATGTGGTGGACCGGGAGATTCGCATCATGGATGTGCAGCCGACAAATCTGCAGTAACTGCGTGATGCTATCATGTCAATATGGACCAAACTCTCTGAGGAATGTTTCCAGTACCTTGTTGAATCTATGCCACGAAGGATTAAGGCAGTTCTGAAGGCAAAAGGGGGTCCAACCCGGTACTAGCAAGGTGTACCTAATAAAGTGGCCAGTGAGTGTATATATATATCAATACAGATGCAGGAAAAACAGTTTTAATACTGTTTTTTCCTGCATCTGTATTGATATTCCACTCCTCATTAGTTGAGCACTTCTAACAACACCATTGACAGTTTCAGAAAAAAAAAATCCCCTAACTCCCAGGCCTCTGGCACACACAACCCAAAACAGGGTGAGAGGGAGATTTTATATATATATACTATATAGCTTTTTTCTGAAACCGCCAATGGTGTTGATAGAAGTGCTCAACTAATGAGGAGTGGAATATCAATACAGATGCAGGAAAAAAACTTTTTTTTTTTTTTTTTTATAAATTTATTTCTGATTTTTCCCCTTTTTTCTCCCAATTTAGTGGCCAATCGATCCCTATTTTAATTCAAACACCCACCCTCATACTGCCTGCGTTCGCCAACTGCATCTCTCCGGCCGGCAGTCTCGAAGGAGACGCCTCCCCACTTTTGTGACAAGGCGACTCCAAGCCGAACCACTGTTCCTCCGACACACACAGAGACGCATTCACGTGACGAACACAAGCCGACTCCGCCCCCCTCCCGAAGACAGCGTTGCCAATGATCGCTGCTTCATGGAGTCCGGCCATAGTGGGATCTGACGAGACCGGGGCGCGAACCCCAGTCCCCAGTGGGCAACTGCATCGACGCAAAGCCGATGCTGAGACCGCTACACCACCGCGGACCCTGGAAAAAAACTTTTAATACGTAGCAGTACAAGCCTGTTTTGTGCGTCATGCACTCATCAGCTGCTAAATCATCAGCTACGCGACACATGAAACAGGCTTGTACCGCTATGTATTAAAAGTTTTTTCTTGCATCTGTGTGTGTATATATATACACACACACAAACACACACATATGTATATATAGCAAGATGTCTATAGACCTGTATAGTCCTTAAAATGAACCCAAAGACATTGTTTTCCTTCTATTTCACAGAGAAGTGAAAGTTTATAAATGGGACGAAGTTTGAACAAGTGAGACTTCTGTTTCCTTGTGAAATTTATCGCTCTGTTAATGTTTATTGTTCTGCTTCACCTTTTTTTTTTTTAAACATTTTTCCCTTTTTCTCCCTAGTTGTATCCGGCCAACTACCCCACTACTCTTCCGAGCCATCCCAGTCGCTACCCCACTCCCTCTGCCAATCCGGGGAGGGCTGCAGACTACTACATGCCTCCTCCAATACATGTAGAGTCGCCAGCCGCTTCTTTTCACCTGACAGTAAGGCGTTTCACCAGGAGGAAATAGCACGTGGGAGGATCACACTATTCCCCCCAGTTCCCCCTCCCCCCCGAACAGGCGCCCCATCCAACCAGAGGAGGCACTAGTGCAGCAACCAGGACACATACCCACATCCGACTTCCCACCGGCAGACACAGCCAATTGGTGTCTGTAGGGATGCCCGACCAAGCCGGAGGTAACACAGGGATTCGAACCGGCGATCCCTGTGTTTGTAGGCAACGGAATAGACCACTACGCTACCCGGACGCCCCTGCTTCATCTTTTAAAAAAAGAAAGCAGAGCAGAGAGGCAGAAAGGCTGGCAGAGAGAAACGGGCATGCAGACTCACACACATGCATTTGTGAATGCAAAAGTCCTATATCTGCATACTAACATATGTATCTATATCTATACACAAATGCACGCACACACACACATGCACACATGCTAAAGTGCATGCAATCCTGTACACATACAAGTTCACATACATACACAGTTTATCCCTGCTGCAGCCTATTCAGTAGGGGCCATAATAAAGTGCCTTTCCCAATCTCTGTAACCCAGGTTCTACAATCACACTAAATACCCCTCCTAATGTTTGCCATCTCCTCATGCAAGGAGGATTAACATTAAGAGCCAAATCTGCTCCTTCGCTAAGAGGGGGCTTTTAAAAAGGGTTTAAACTAAGCACACCAACAGCCCACTGTGATGCAATATGTTACAGTAAAAACTGCTTGGGTAATAGCCTTTTTTTCCAACACCATGAGTTGCTATATTACACCATCTTAATATGCATAAATGCTGATCACTAAAAAGAACCAAATAGCATAGCCTTAATTTATTCTACAGTAATACAGCGCAGATACACATTTCTGCAAGTCTTAACTTCTGGAATCTGCTGATATAAAGGAGGTAATTCCCCTCCATCAAACCACTCTCAGCTCTTTAACCTCAAAACTATGCCAGTGTGTGACAGTGGCAAAAACTTATCAGTAGGAATCTCTTATCACAGATGAGCAAACGGAAAAGAGGAAGAGGGGGAGGGACACCCTAATACTTTGTTAAATAACACGGTGAGAGCATGCAGTAATGACTGACAAGGCAGACTGCCAGACTAACGTGCCCAAAAGACAGAAAAATAAGTTTGATTTTATTGACCAAATTATTCCCACTGTGTTGGCAGACTATTTTAAAATTCTTGTTGTCTTAGGGGTGTTCTTGTTGAGTAAAATTGAAGGTGAAGGGCCCTCTGGTGATGTAATAATTGAGCAGCGATTCACCTGTTTCATCTGCCAGCCACTGTCAGCATTTCTCTGGTGGCTCCCGAAGAGGAAATCGGGTGACAACTGCAAAAAGAGACAGAGAGAGAGACAGAAAATAAAGAGAGAGAGAGAGAGTTTTATTTTAAAACAATTCTTTATTTAACAAGAAACACACTTTAAAATGACATCTTTTTAACAATATGAACAGTCACTCCTCCACATTATCCTGTCCAATAAAGACTTCATTTCCCATCATTCACATATCAATTGAAAGAGAGACAGAGAGAGAGAGAGAGAGAGAGAGAGAGAGAGAGAGACAGAGAGAGAGAGAGAGAGAGAGAGAGAGAGAGAGAGAGAGAGAGAGAGAGTGAGTGAGTGAGTGAGTCAGAGGAGGCAGGGAGGAGAGAACAGAATGGAGAGAATTTTTTTATAGACAGCAAAAGCAATAAAAGACAGTGGAGTGGAGAGAGTGAGAGAGTGAGAAAGCAACAAAGAGAAATGGAGAGGGGGACAAAGACAGGCAGACAGACAGAAAGACAGAGAGATCGATAGATAGATAGATAGATAGATAGATAGATAGATAGATAGATAGATAGATAGATAGATAGATAGATAGATAGATAGATAGATAGATAGATAGATAGATAGATAGATAGATAGATAGATAGATAGATAGCGAGAGAGAGAGAGAGAGAGAGAGAGAGAGAGAGAGAGAGAGAGAGAGAGAGAGAGAGAGAGAGAGAGAGAGGGAGAGAGGCAGGCAGAGACAGAGAAGGACTTACAGAGGAATAAGTAGTTAAAATGCATCTATCGTCATGCTAATAAAAAACAAAATCTTATTTCAC
Organism: Lampris megalopsis; assembly: GCA_022114975.2. Classification (NCBI taxonomy): domain Eukaryota; kingdom Metazoa; phylum Chordata; class Actinopteri; order Lampriformes; family Lampridae; genus Lampris; species Lampris megalopsis. Next base: position 2,403,577 of record JAJHIY020000964.1, on the reverse strand, counting down.
AATGTCTGTGAATGTTCTCATTCATCCAGGTCATGGTCACAGGGCCAGCACATATATACCATGTCCAGTTGCTCTTGATTCAACTCCTTTGGATCATTTCACAACCATTTCCAGATTAAACTGCAAAAATTATTCATACTCATTTATTACCACACACTCAGGCTCTTCCTGTAGCAGCTGGAGCCCCATTACGCACAGCACCATTACAAATAATGCAATTGCGATTTAAAAAAAAGAAAGGGAAAAAAAAACACTGACTGCAGAAATTTTGGTGATGATTTGGAAAATCCCAATGTCAAAACAGGATGCAGACAAGTGTGTGTGGAGTGAAGATCATCCGCTGAGACACGGACACATTACACACCCTACCCCTCATATCCTTCCCGCTAAAACAAATTCATTCCAAACAAACAAACGCTGTTTTCTATGTCACCATAGCACACATGAGCCCACATACAGAGACATGCTAACTTCAACAACACACACACACACACACACACACACACACACACACACACACACACACACACACACACACACACACACACACACACACACACACACACATGTACATCAACACCCCTGTCTATAATGAATGGCTTTTGGACAAATTCCTTTGGGTAAAACAGTTTGACTTCTTTGTGCCTCTGTTAGACTGCATACTATCTGGTTTTGGACAGACAGGCTGACTGAATTTCTCACTGAAATGCTGGTTGATACGCACATGCACATGCACATACATCCGCTCACAGTCATAACGAGCCATTGTGAGAATGACGAATCCGTTGCAATCATATCTTGATATGACAAGATAGCGCACGTGCATTTGCTGACGACTGATTAATACAAACTCTGGACGGTTGACGTTAAACTATTAATTCTCAGTAAAAAAAATAAAATAAATGAATAACATGAACTTACAGCAGTGGTGCTCATGACCGTTTATCGGCCAGGATCCAATCCGACCCGGTTCTTTATACTTTGTGAGGTTTTCGAGGGAAAAGCCACAGTAGGTCGAAGTTTCTGAATCTCAAATTATTCTCCATCCATCTCTCTTGCTCTCTCTCACTCTCTGTGTCTGTCTCTACTTCCCTATTCTAGAGGGAACCTGGCCTTATCAGCAGGAACAATCATCCTAAAACACAACAGCTAAACCAGGAAGCTCTGTGACCAATCACTATCCTTTCTAGCAACAGTGCTTCCGTTAACATCGGCCCACTACTTTCACTGTATCTCTGGTAGTTTTATGTGTGGAAAACGTACGTTAGAGACCCGTTATATGCAGATTTGTCCCCCATGTCGAGTGCAGTTCTTACTTTTGCTGTCTGTACAGAAAGACGCCTCTCACTCCCTCATCCCTTTACTGACCTTCTGATTTAGATATTCCTTTATAGTACACACCGTTGTGGCGTTATCATTATTCTAGTAAGTTTATCCACTTAACAATATCATTTTATGTCCTTCACATTTTCACATTGAGCATCCAATCAAGTCAAATTCCTCATATGTACTTAGTGGCAAACGTGGCTGACAATAAAAAAGTGAACTTGAAATGTGAATTACACAAAGCATTGCATCTCTCAAACTATAAAACAGGATATGAAAAGGACACGTTCAAACAAGTAATATTGGTCACCTGACATAATTTCACCTGGGGAATGGTTTCAACAGTGTATCTCCCAAAAACGTCCTCTCTGATGATAAATATGATGCATCATTTAAAGACTAAAACCTGTGTATACATCAATTGCGAAATAGATTAGAAGATTATGAATAGTAGTGGACTGCAAAAAAACATTTCAGCAATGAGACTTCCTTTGTGGTTGGGCGTCCCCACAGACACAATTGGCCGTGTCTGTGGGTGGGAAGCCGGATGTGGGTATGTGTGTCCTGATCGCTGCACTAGCAACTCCTCTGGTCAGTTAGAGCACCTGATTGGGGGGGGGGGGGAAATAGCGTGATCCTCCTACGCACTATGGCCCCCTGGCGAAACCCCTCACTGTAAGGTGAAAAGAAGGGGCTGGCAACTCTACATGTATTGGAGGAGACATGTGGTAGTCTGCAGCCCTCCCCAGGTCAGCAGAGGGGGTGGAGCAGCAACCGGGATGGCTCAAAAGAGTGGGGTAATTGGCTGGATACAATTGGGCAGAAAAAGGGGTAGAAAAACAATAATAATAAGATTTCCTTTATTTTCCACCCCTCCCTCTGCTTTCAAATCGAAATCTCCAAACTCATCCTCTCTCACCATCCAACAACCTGTTCCCTCGATCCCATTCCCTTTCCTCTCCTTCGGTCCATCATGCCCACCACCACCTCCTATCTAACCCATACTTTCAACTGGTCACTCCTAGACTCTACAGAGCACTTTACCTCCAAACAACCAGATATAAAAACAGTTTCTTTCCACGGGCTGTCATTCAAATCAGCGCTTAACACTGTCAATAATCAAGCCATTTACTATACAATGTACGTATACTGGTACGCTCTGTCATGTCCATCTACCTCAGGCATGTAAGTAACCTGCTACTTCAGCATCTCTGACATATTCTCTGCACCACCGCACTTTATCACCTCTTACTTCACCTGTATATAGTCAATCCTTGTGTATATATCTGAAGATTGGTGTGTTGTTATTCTACGTTAAGTACACTGAGAGAGCCACGAAACTGGAGTCAAATTCCATGTATGGCCAATAAACATGATTCTCATTCTGGAAATGCTTTGAAAAGATAGTTAAGACATACATAAATCTTAACATTCCTGCCAACCTTGATCAGCTACAGTTTGCTCATCAGTTAAAATAGATCTGTGGAAGATGCTGTGTCATTGGCTCTGCATACTGTGTTAAAACACCTTAAAGGAAAAAAAAACCCACCGATGTCAGAATGTTGTTTATTGACTATAGCTCTGCATTTAATACCATTGTACCATCTAAACTGGTTTTAAAGCTTAGGGACCTTGTATGTAACTCCATCTGCACAAGGTTATATGACTTTCTGTCAGGCAGACCTCATCAGACAGTGGGAGCAGGTACCAGCTACTCATCTACCATAGTTCTCAACAAGAGGAGCACCGCAGGGTTGTTGCCTTAGTCCCTTACTCAACAGTGTTCACACATGACTATGTTGCCACATATCATGACAACATAGTGACATTCACAGATGGCAGCACCACAGTGATGGGACTGATAAGATGAAAGAAAGCCACTTTATTTTGTCATTGTATTCTTACAACGAATTTGTTCTCTGCATTTAACCCATTCTATTGTATAGGAGCAGTGGGCAGCTGCAGTGCCCGGGGACCAACTCCAGTTCTTCTTTCCATTGCCTTGGTCAGGGGCACAGACAGGAGTATTAACCCTAACATGCATGTCTTTTTGATGGTGGGAGGAAACTGGAGCACCCGGAGGAAACCCACACAGACACGGAGAAAACATGCAAACTCCACACAGAAAGGACCCAGGATGGCCTGGTGTTCGAACCCAGGACCTTCTTGCTGTGAGGCAACAGTGCTAACCACTGGGCCACCGTGCCCACAACAATGAAGATGCCTGTAGGAAGGAGATGAAGGCCCCATCCATAAGGTGTCAAGATAACAACCTCTCCCTAAATGTTGAGGGAAAAAAAGGAAATAATTTTTGATTTTAGGGGGTCCAAAAAGGTTCAGATCCCAGTTTACATCAATGGTGTCCCTGTTGAAATTGTGAAGAACTTCTGATTTTTAGGCTTCAGATCTCAGACTTGCTCTCCTGTTTTCTAAACACCAGTTGTGTCATTAAGAAGGCACAATGGAGACTAAACTTTCAGAGATCCATCCATCCATTCGTTTTTCGAACCGCTTATCCTGGTCTCAGAGTCACGGGACTTTCAGAGATGTCTTAAAAATTCAGAATGTCCACAAAAACAATAACCCTGGTCGATTTCTATCAGACTACCATAGAGAGCAGCATCCACACTGGAAGCATACAGGTGTGGTTTGGCAACTTGACTGAACAGGACCACAAACAACTGAGAAGGTTAGTAAACAAGGCTTCAAAAATCATAGGAGCAGCCCTGCAACAGCTTCAGGACATGTACACCACCATGCACTGCAGAAGGAAGGTCCTAAGTATGATGGAAGATACCAGCCACGTTCTCCTCCTTCTCTCAGGACAACACTTACAGAGCATCAAAGCTTGGACCAGCCACCTCAAAGACAGTTTTTAGCCCCAGGTGGTCAGAATAATGAACAGTAGGCACCTTACATAACTTTCATTGATTTATTGTTTTGCGGGATTTCTGATTTATTGTTTTTGTTGTTATTTATTATTTCCTTAAAGAGGGTTTTAAGGGCTGAGAGAGTCAGGGCATATGCATTTCATTGCATTTGAAGGTACTTGATACTAAAGTGAACTTGACTTGGATGCTACTCTCTTAAAAAATTATCTCATTACTACCTTTTCTTTTTTTGGGGGGGAGGGCCCCCCCCCCTTTTTCTCCCAAATTGTATCCGGCCAATTACCACACTCTTCTGAGCCATCCCAATCTCTGCTCCACCCCCTCTGCCGATCCGGGGAGGGCTGCAGACTACCACATCTCCTCCAATACATGCGGAGTCGGCAACCACCTCTTTTCACCTGACGGTGAGGAGTTTCACCAGGGGGACATAGCGTGTGGGAGGATCACGCTATTCCCCCATTTCCCCTCCCCCACAAAGAGGCGCCCTGACCGACCAGAGGAGACGCTAGTGCAGCGACCACAACCAGGACGCATACCTACATCCAGCTTCCCACCTGCAGGCACGGCCAATTGTGTCTGTAGGGATGCTTGACCAAACCGGAGGTAACACGGGGATTCAAACTGGAGATCCCGGTGTTTGTAGGCAATGGAATAGACCGCCATGCCACCCGGATGCCCATTACTCCCATTTCTAACCTAAAATCTTGAACAAGCAGTGTACAATCAGCTCTCCTCCTTTCTCCCGCAGACAGACATTTGTGTGCTCTGGATCTGAAGGGAACTTTAGGGGGTTTATCAACAACCAGCTCTTTCTTTGTTTCTGACCACACTGCTGCAGTCTTCTGTTCCTGCTGTTTTGTGCTGTACTGAAAGTTGTGGCTGTACTTATCAGAGCATGCCATGCAGTTCCCAGTCCAGGCTCTAGTCATCGATTGGTTAGACTATTGCAATGCATTTCCTGCTGGTCTCTCAGTGTGTGCTAACCAACGACTGCAAACAAAGCCAGTGTGATTTTTCTTGTTTAGGTTTCAACCTGCCAAGTTGCACATGCATCATTCTGCATCATTTCTTTGGCTCCCAGTTACTGTTCGCATAAAGATAAAAAGTTGCAGTCAGTTACCTCTTTAGAAAGTTAAAGGAACTGCAACGACTTACTTCAAAACCCATATAAACATGCTCATTCCCACTTGCCTTCTTCATTGTGTGTCTGAAAGGCTACTTTCTATGCCCACTTCTAAAGAGAAGGGCTCTGGGTCCAAAATTCTCTCTCATCTGGCCCCAAAATGGTGCATTAAACCCCATCTCCCATCAGACCTGCAGACTCACTTATTTCATTCAAGAAAGGCCGACAGATTTTCCTTTTCTGGGCCTATTTTAATCCTTACATGATCTCAGCATGTTCAGCTAGTTTGCAAGCCCCTATTACTTGTATCATTATTGGAGATCTAGCTGTTGTGCACTTCACACCTCATATGCCATGCACTCTTGGCGCCCTAAAATGCTACAGACTGTCACATTAATGTATCTGCTAATTGTTGAATCTTGCAAGTCCCTTTGGATAAAAGTGTCTTCTAAATGAGAAAATGTAGAAGGCTGTATTATACCTTTACACAGTTTTCCTGTTTGATGATGAAAGTAATACTTCAATTACATTATATGGCAATGTTGAATGGATGTCACGCTAATATTTCCGCTAAATTTGTGTGCGTGTGATGGGAGAATCAATCTTTTGATCATCTCTGTCTGACAAGATGAGCATAAATAAATGTAAAATACTGATGCAATATTGATGCAATTCAAACTTAATATGCAAAATGCTTATCTCTGAAAATCTGAGTCATAAATTCAGTAGGGTTTCAATATACAGAAATATACAATTAATACAGTAGGCAACTTGGAATGCATTTGGTTGGACAGCTAACCTTTAAGCCATTTGAGATAAACAAATGTGCACCACAGATTTTCCAAATAATTTCTCTCAGATCGCATTAACATTACATCATCCAGAACATCAAGGTTATAAAAAGTGGGGAAAAGCAAAGCTAGATGGCATCTGTACAGTTGGACTTAAGTGAATTTAGCAAACTTTCATAATATTTTAGGGTTGGCAGTATGGTTGGTTTCCATGTGATCCTCGTGGCTACAAACAGCCACTTATCAGTATAAGATCCATCCATCCATCCATTATCCGAACCGCTTATCCTGCTCTCAGGGTTGCGGGGATGCCGGAGCCGATCCCAGCAGTCATTGGGCGGAAGGCAGGGAGACACCCTGGACAGGCCGCCAGGCCATCACATAGGGCCGACATCCACACACACACATTCATACCTAGGGGCAATTTAGTATGGCTGATTCATCTGACCTACGTGTCTTTTGGACTGTGGGAAGAAACCAGAGCACCTGGAGGAAACCCACTCAGACATGGGGAGAACATGCAAACTCCAAACTGAGGATGACCTGGGATGACCCCCAAGGTTGGACTAACCCGGGGCTTGAACCCAGAACCTTCTTGCTGTGAGGTGACTGTGCTAACCACTGCGCCACCGTGCCACCCAGCATAAGATCAAGAAGTATTATTTGTTTGTTCCTCTCTGGGACTGAACAAAACATTCCAGAAAAAAAGATGAGATGGTGGGTTTTTAAATAAACAAGTCAGCAAATTATGAGAGAGCTGAAACAAAGTCATTTTCCTTCTAGTTTGGTCCCACTCAGCCTTGATTCACTCTAAGCTGGAACACAGGATGCAAGTTTGACATGGTGCATTCTGGCTGGCAGGACAGAGAGAGAGAGAGAGAGAGAGAGAGAGAGAGAGAGAGAGAGAGAGAGAGAGAGAGAGAGAGAGAGAGAGAGAGAGAGAGAGAAAGAGAGAGAATGCCTGTGCATACCTGCATGTGTGTGTGTGCGCACACAGAAGCACATGAATTAACTTTTCTGTCTGTCTGTGTTTGTCAATGTGTGGCTACCAAAAAGCACTTGAGTCACAACTACTTACACTTAAACATATTACATAAGAAAATATTATTTAATCTTTTGAATTATTTACATCATAGGACAAGAGGAAAATGGCCACAAGCAATATTGTAAGAACATAAAAACCACTTGAGCATTCTGAGCACGCCTCCCCCATTTACACATTAGCAAGAACTGATAATGAATGTGAACCAATCCAGAAAAACTGGGACATTGTGTGATAATTATTCTTTGATTTTTTTTTTTTGATTTTGATATACTTTATTAATCCCTATGGGGAAATTATGCTCTGCATTTAACCCATCCTAGCTGTGTAGCTAGGAGCAGTGGGCAGCCACCGTGCAGCACTCAGGGACCCAACTCCAGTTCTTCTTACCATGCTTCAGTCAGGGGCACAGACAGGAATACTAACCCTAACATGCATGTCTTTTTGATGGTGGGAGGAAACCGGAGCACCCGGAGGAAACCCACCGCAGACACGAGGAGAACATGAAAACGCCACACAAAGGACGACCTGGGATGACCCCCGAGGTTGGACAACCCCGGGGCTTGAACCTAGGACTTTCTTGCTGTGAGACAACAGCACTAACCACTGGGCCACCATGCTGTCCATTTTTGTCATTTCAATTGACATCTTTAAAATTATTGTAAGGGATCAATAACCTATTTTATTTGACTTGTCAGTTATTGAATCAAAGAAGTGCATTTTGATCAGACTTTTTGTTTGATTTGTGCCCTGTAACTGTAAAAGAGCCTTAATTAATGCATTGGGGGGTTAAACCCTGATTTGAATTTAATGTATGGTGTCAACCATGAGCCAACCATATCAGAGAACATGGGATGTTAAAGCCAAATTCTTGGTCCCTGTTTTGAAAGTGGAGGCAATAAAATGCAAGTTAAAACTGAATTAAACACTGAAACATAATTCTAAAAGAAATCAATACAGTAGCATGATTTTAATTATTTCCATAAGATTGTAAGACTCAATAAAGCTTCCCACTACCAGGCGCCTGGATAGCTTAGCGGTCTATTCTGTTGCCTACCAACACGGGGATCGCTGGATCGAATCCCCGTGTTACCTCCGGCTAGGTCAGGCATCCCTACAGACACAATTGGCCATGTCTGCGGGTGAGAAACTGGATGTGGGTATGTGTCCTGGTTGCTTGGGGCGCCGGATACAAGCTATTCCATGCAGAATTACCCTGCCTACAGGAAAAACAAGCCAACTTCAACATACAACAGGTGTCATTCGTATGCAATGGTTACTGCTTGCATATGGGCTTTATCTTGGTCTCAACATTACAATTATTGTGACAGCCAGCATTATAAGTGGTCAAACTAATCCAGTGGTACATAGTAATTGAATTAGACAAAGTGATTAGCCTGTATTTCAACCAATGGCTTTGGATTGAATTTTGTCACCTTTTTCCAACTCTCCCCAATTAACATCGCACACGGAAATTGGAGGCTTGACAAAGATGAAGGAAAAGAAAGTGGAATGTTATGTTCATGATTGTGGAACGCTTAAAAGTTTGCAAAAGATCCATCCATTATCTTAACCGCTTATCCTGCTCTCAGGGTCGCGGGGATGCTGGAGCCTATTCCAGCAGTCATTGGGCAGCAAGCAGGGAGACGCCCTGGACAGGTCGTCAGGTCATCCCAGGCCCCCCCCCCCCCCACACACACACACACACAAATGCAAAACATACTGACAAAAATAAACCATGGCTGTTTCCATGGGCTTCATGAAAAACAAATAAAATACATATATATACGAACAAATAAAAAAAAAAATAGCAAAATGAGTAAAAAAAAAACAATGGCACATACTTAATTCAAGAGCGAAGGCACCAAGACATCATACTTTGTTGCTTTATACAAAATCAGTAAATGTGACCAAAGATCTTAAACCTGTGAACTACCCGAGCACATGGTTTGTAATTGATTATAAAAGTGCTCAGAGGTGATGGGTTTTGTATAATGACTCTCATCAAAAAACTTAGCTTGCGGTAAATACTGCAGCTCTAAATGAGCATAGATGCAGGATGCATGATGGGATATAGTCACAACAGCCACCAATGCAAATCAGGAACAGCACTAGACATCGTACAAAAACATGTGTCCTTACCCTGTGAATGCTTCCATTGCCAGTATTGTGAAGCGGTAGTGACAGGTGGTTGGTGGCCCTGGGTAAGGCTTGGAGCTGCATAGGACTGGCCTGGAAGATACATAGGAAAAGACAGATTGAGAAATAATAATAAATTAGTTCAGGAAATCAGTTCCTCTCTAAATTTTAATATGACATTAATTTTAACTGACTGATCAATAACAAGACTGCTAAGTGTTGTTATTTGATGGCGCCCTTATTCATTGTATTACGGTGCCAGCCGTATTATTGTTCTGTCGAAGGCTTTACGGTATATTCAGATGTGACATCGCCACGTTCTCTGTGTGCGACAGTCTGTTGTAAGCTGGTTGTAAGAGTCCGTAGCAGAGAGCCAAGACCTGCTGTATTTCAATAAATAAATATGCCTAACATTAAAGGCTAAAGAGAAAATGCCATATGAGCTGTTCACAGGCAAGGAACCAAACATATCCAAACTGCAGAAGTTTGGATCAATGTTTTTTACTTACAAGCAAGAGAAAGGGGAGCTAGACTCTAGGTGCGAGCAAGGTGTTTCCATTGGCTACGATAAAAAAACAGCCCAGCTTATCTAGTTTACTATCCAGACACAGAGAGGGTCCAAAAGCACAGGTTGGTGAAGTTCACAACCAAGACAGCCAAAGAAAAGGAAACACAAACACCAGAGTCATACATAGAATATGATGATAGGAATGTACATCCCAGGGTCAATGACAGCGAAGAAAATGTTGTTGATGAAAATGTGGAAAATGTACCAGGTCAGGGTGTTCAGAGTGGAGTTTCTGGGACTTTACCTGAACAGACTGAAAGCACACAGCTGGGCAAAGTCACCGAGACTGTAATCAGAAGGAACCCACCACAAACCAAGAGGAGACCAGCTTACCTACAGGAATTTGAGACTGAGGATACAGAGGACAAACTGCAAATGTGTGGACTCTTGTTATAGAGCAGTATGCGACATTCCTCAAACCTGCCAGGACGCCATAGCGTCAACCAAATCAAGGCAGTGGAAAAATGCCATGAACGAGGAGGTGCGATCACTGGAGGAGAACGAGACCTTCAGCCTCACCCAGTTGCCACCAGGTAAACAGGCAGTGGGGGGTAGATGGGTCTACACACTCAAGTGTGACATTGATGGATCAGATAAATACAAGGCGAGATTCGTAGCAAAAGGCTACAGTCAGAAACCAGGAACTGACTACAAGGAGAAATTCTCACCCACAGCTGATATGACAAGTGTAAGAGTGGTCATGCAGAAGGCAGTGCAGGCGAACCTAGCCTTACACCAGATGGACGTTAAGACAGCCTATTTGCATGCACCAATTGACTGTCAAATCTATATAGAGCAACCAGAAGGTTATGAGAAAAAGTCAGAAACGTGTGAAAAGCTAGTATGCAAGTTGCAGAAGTCTCTCTATGGTCTAAAGCAGTCAGGCAGAAACTGGAATGCTATGTTACATACATGTTTGAGTGAAAATGGTTTTGTACAGAATCCCGCTGATCACTGTGTGTACACAAGAGAAAAACATAATGAAAAGATAATCTTGATAATATGGGTTGACAATCTGATCATGGCAGCTAGTGACAAGGGTGTACTGAAAAGCATAATGGGGATGCTCACCGAAGGGTTCAAAATGAAAGACCTGGGAAAGTTGAAACATTTCTTGGGGATAGATTTTGAGCAAGCAGAAGGTCAAGTTAAAATGTCACAGAAGAGTTATGTGAGCAAAATACTGGAGAGATTGGAAATGCAGGTTTGCAGGTCCGGAGAGACTCCATGTGAGCCAAAACTTGAGGACTCAGAAAATGCTGAAAAAATGAAAGCGCCAAGAAAGTACAAAGAGGCAGTGGGAAGTTTAATTTACTTGTCCACATGCACTCGACCAGATATAAGTTCTGTGGTCAGTAAACTATCCCAGCACTTTGCTGAACCAACAGAAGAACAAACACTGTAACACTGTAAAACACGTGTTCAGATACCTCAAAGGTACAGCAGAACAGGAGTTATGCTTCAAGAGAAATGACACAGAGTCTAGGTCTAAAAGTGTACAGTGATGCTGACTGGGCATCAGATGTAACAGACAGATATAGTACATCAGGCTATTGTGTCAGTCTAAGTGAAGGAAGCTCTTTGATCTCATGGAAGACATGAAAACCAACAGCAGCACTATCTACTTGCAAATCAGCGTACACATCCTTAGCATCAGCCATACAGGAATGTATACCTAGAACAGCTACTCAGAGGTATAGACAAATACCAATATGCACAAACAAAGGTGTACGAAGACAACCAAGGTACTATAGCCCTAGCCAGAAACCCAGTAAACAGGCAGAGGTGCAAGCACATTGATATTAAGTACCACTTCATAAGGAAAACTGTAAATAATGGAAAGGTAATCTTGGAATACTGTCCTACTGAGCAAATGATTGCTGATGTAATGACAAAGCCAGCCACCAAGCTAAAGCAAAAGAGGTTTGCTCAAGACATGTTTGGCACTTAGAAGTGCAAAGGGTGTGTTCTCATTGTCAAGGTAAAGAAGAAGCCTTATTTTTTGTTGTTTTGTTTTCCAGGTAACCCAGTGAGCTAGGAGCGAGTGGGGGTGTTAAGTGTTGTTATTTGATGGTGCCCTTACACACTGTATTACGGTACCAGCCATATTATTGTTCTGTCTAAGGCTTTACGGTACATTCAGATGTGACGTCGCCACATTCTCTGTGTGCAACAGTCTGTTGTAAGCTGGTTGTAAGAGTCGTAGCAGAGAGCCAAGACCTGCTGTATTTGCCTAAATAAATATGCCTAACGTTAAAGGCTAAAGAGAAACCCGAGTCAAGCTTTGCTTATCCTCCATACGCAAGAAGAAAATTGCGCACCCCAGCTCACAAAGACAATAAGATATTATTTGCATATGCAAGGAGTGGCCATATACAGTGGCTTTAATTAGAAGGCTCTCATAACTTTAAAAATTCCCATACTAAAGGGCGTCTGGGTGGCGTAGCGGTGTATTCCATTGCCTACCAACATGGGGATCACCGGATCAAATCCCCATGTTACCTTCGGCTTGGTTGGGCGTCCCTACAGACACAATTGGCCGTGTCTGCGGGTGGGAGGCCGGATGTGGGTATGTCATCCTAGTCGCTGCACTAGTGCCTCCTCTGGTCGGCCGGGGCGCCTGTTCAGGGGGGAGGGGGAACTGGGAGGAATAGCGTGATCACATGCTACATCCCCCTGGCGAAACTCCTCAGGTGAAAAGAAGCGGCTGGCGACTCTACATGTACCAGAGGAGACGTGGTAGTCTGCAGCCCTCCCCAGATTGGGAGAGGGGTAGGAGCAGCAACCGGGATGGCTCGGAAGAGTGGAGTAATTGGCAAAGTACAATCGGGAGAAAAAGGGGAGAAAATCCAAAGAAGAAAAACAACAAAAAAAAAAGCCTCCCATACCACCTTAAAGCTGCAATCTGTAAAATTTATCCATAAATAAATCATTATTTCATCCATCTGGACCTTGGAGTCAGGTTGCATAATGCTAAGTGCCATCTTTACCATGGTTGGCGACTCCATATACTGCTGTTGAATTTTTTGACCAGGTAGGACGAACACTGGTGCAGCGGCAAACACGTACATGTTAGAAACAACTCCAGCAGGAAAGACGATATAAACATGATGCCGATGTGGCAACGCTTCTGTCAGACATATGACCAATATAATGGTAGAACAATGTGGCGATGCAGTTTGATCACATTTAGACTGCCTGCGTTAGCTCTGGTCCAAGGCTACGCATTTTACAAGGGTTTGAAGGATTCAGCTGATGGCACACAAGCCACAATGGCTGCTACATCTTGTTTGTAGTCTGGGAAAATCACAAGCAAGAGGCTTATTTCTCGCTGGCTCCTACATTGAACTCTAGTGGAACACCGTTCAACTGTGATATTAATTGATTGTGTAAAAGAATTGCGACATCATCATCACATTGCAAATGGATAAAATAATGCAAAATCTTAGGGATTGCAGCTGTAAGCATTATAGATTCTCATGGACTCATATCAAATCTTGGAGAGCAGCTAAATGAAGACACATGAGCAGGCAATGCATCTAAAGTAGAAAATGTGTTTAGAGAGAGAGACCAAAGGAATACCGAGAGAGAGAGAGAGAGAGAGAGAGAGAGAGAGAGAGAGAGAGAGAGAGAGAGAGAGAGAGAGAGAGAGAGAGAGAGAGAGAGAGAGAGAAAGAGAGAGAGAGAGAGAGAGAGAGAGAGAGAGAGAGGTTTTAAATGGCGTATTTAGACTGGATACACTGACAGTTGAGCACCCACAGCAACTCACCAAAAACTTCTGTTACTGTTACTGCTATTGTAACTGTTTACTGTACTGCTCACGTGCTGTCATTTTGTACAATGAACAGTCTGTTGCCTTTTTTTTCCCCCCCAGTATTATAGTCAGCACACCTACGCACTTCACATTGCACATGCCATTTGTTTGTCTTCTCTGTTCTCACCTGTTGCTGCAACAACCAAATTTCCCCATCGGGAACAATAAAGTGTTAGATTACTAGGCCAACCCACCACCCAAGAATGACCATAACAAATAAAAAATAAAAAAAACCTTTACAACTTCAGTTGTGTCTGAGAGGCTGTGTACCTTGTTGCAGGCACGCGCCCGACGAGGAGGTTTCCAGGATCTCTCTTTGGTGACACTGTTGACGTAGTAGAGTCTGTCTGTGGCTGGATCCAAGTACTGCTCCCACATGCCCATGAACAGAAGAGGCTGCTGCCCCGGGAAAGGGCTGGGAAGCTCAGGCAGAGATTGCCTCTTCGTCGTCTTGATTTCAGTGTAGAGAGGAGAGTCATGCCAGGACAGCTGGGGTAGATAGGATTCTGTTGGGACCTGTGAACCGGACAGGAAGAGACCAGGGTGGGGTAGAAGTTGAAGATGAATATGGAGAGAGAAAGGGCAACTAGATGCTATATGTACAAGATACTCTTAGAAATATAAGTACTCTGAAATTAAAAGACCCCTCTAGCTATTCTTTGATTATATTTGTTTTTTCCCCTTCAAAGTGTTGCATTAAGACTTTTCTGTTTAAGTGAGCTCCTTGTATGCACATATGTTATGTGACTAACAACGAAAACTTTGAAAAACTATTGAATCTGAACTATGCACAAAAGAAATGCAACAATATAACTCGCAACTGTTCTAATGTAGTATTGGACGTTGGATTGGATTTGTCAATTACTGCTGGTGTTATCTGAGAAATCTACACAGCATTGTGTGTGCATGTGAATATTACAGTATTTGCGGCATGCATATATCCCAATGCTCTTGAAAACATAAATCTTAATGGTTAATAAATAATAATAATACATTTTATTTGTGGGTGCCTTTCAGAGCACTCAATGACACCTTACAGAACACAGTTAAAAACAAGCAGCACTGTATCAGACACCATAAAATCAAAACAAAGCAGGATAGACAATAAAAAGTTAATACAACAGATAAGTATAAAATCATCATCTGCACAAAACTGAATGACGCGTGGATCAGACTGAATATGCCTGTTTGAAAAGGTGCGTTTTGAGATGGGATTTGAAGGCTGAAAGAGAGTCAATGTTCCGAATGTCTTGTGGGAGCGAGTTCCATAGGCGGGGGGCAGAATGACTGAAGGCTCTAGACCCCATGGTAGTCAAGTGGGCCAATGGTGTAGTGAGTTGGAGAGCAGAAGACGATCTGAGAGTGCAGGGGGGCATGTGGATATGAAGGAGTTCAGAAAGATATGAAGGAGCTAGGTTATTAAGGGCCTTAAAGGTGAGAAGCAGTATCCTGAAGTCAATACGGTATGTGTACCATTTATAAATGCAGGTCACCACACTTGTATTTGTGCAGCCATATGCGTACATATTCTGTTCTATAGAAAGCATGTGCATGTGGGGGCACAACTGGAACCACAAAAAAGAAAGCAGAGCGTGTAGTTTCAGTAACATAAAGAAAAAACAGTCAACTGTCAGATTAGCAGAGGGACAGAAACTACAAACTAATGAACAAAAAAAAAAAAAAAAACCTCTGTCTATGGAATGGTCCATCAGAACTCAGATTAAGTGATAGTTGACAGAAATGTACATGCTCAACCAGATTGGAAGGACTAAAGCAACAGCTATGGAAGAGAAGGGCTACAAATCCTGTGTAATAAACTGAGAGGACGTACATATATGGAATAATTCACTGGAAGGCCAATGCCATTAATCCCTGTTGCGTAACACAGACTCAATTCAGATAATGATTCGAAGGAGCATGTTAGTGCATGTGTTTGAAGCATGCAAAGTGGACTGCCTTTCTTTTCTCCAGGGGGCAGTATTGTTACATCAGGCAAGCTCACCTGAGGCTGCCGGTTTTCCTTTGTCACCGCACTCGCTGGGACTAAACGGCTGGTTTATAAAGACGGGCTGGAAACTGACTTGGCTGAGCAACAGATTAAAAAAAAAAACTGAACTTTTTTTGATATGGAACTACAGCCAAGCTGAAGATTAGGTTAGACACCCCTGCTTGCAACAGTGTCCTAGGATTAACAGGAAATACTGAGAGACATGATTAAAACTGAAACACATGTGTAACCTGCCCCCCTGTTTGTACCTGCAGATAAGACAAAAATAAATTTCAGGGAAACTCTATTATGCTGTCACAAGCAGACTCAAAACAGTGCAACAATAAAGACATACCAAACAACAAAAATACAAGAGCCAACAAAAAAATAAATAAATAAATAAAAATAAAACTCGGCAGATTGCAGAGCGTTCTCTCACCACATTCTTTACCTTTGGCATAGTCTTCCTGTTGACATCAGAGTGCCTATTCTGTTGTCTCTTTCAAATTTGAATTTAAAACCCACTTATTATCATTTGACTAGCTGTAATTGCCAACTTAACCAGCCTTGCTGATTCTTATCCTTAATATCTCCTTTTTGGGAGCGTCTCAGTCTCAGTAGGAGGTTAGGTTAGTCTTTCTAGTTAGAGCTAATCTCTAAGTCCTGCCGATGGGAATGTCTCCAACCCCGCCTTCTTTAACTTTTTTTTTTACATCCTTTTAACCTACTTTCTGTCTATCTGCCTGTCTACCTGCCATGCGTCTTGACTCTCTCTCTCTTACCCTTGCTTTTCAAGACCAAAAAAGCGTCTGCTGGGGCTCCCCGTTGGCTCACCTGGTAGACTGAGTCCTTACCGCAGCGACCTGGGTTCGAATACGGCCCAGGCCCTTTGCTGCATGTCATCCCCTCTCTCTTTCCTGTCTCTCTCGACTATCGCTATCTAATAAAAGCAGAAAATGCCAAAAAAATAAATAAAAATCTTTAAAAAGAAAAGTGTCTGCTGCTGAAGAGATGACGGATGAGTCTGCACAGCATCCTTTGTTCCCACTGACCCAGGCCTTGGCCTCTCTGGATTCTCTAGAGTCCTGTTTTGTCTTTTTGTTCATGACTGCTTCTTCACCATTTGTGATAGCTCCAGAACTCCCTCTGTGTATGTGTGTATGTATGTGTGTGTGAGAGTTCTATTCTTTTGTCCAGCGCTCTGTGGCACTCAGTGATGCTGCATGGGGCCCTGCTATTCGGTGCCCACATCTGGAGTGGATGCTAAATCTCAATCTCTCTCGCTCACTCTCTCTCTCTCTCTCTCTCTCTCTCTCTCTCTCTCTCTCTGTCTCTCTCTCTCTCTCTCTCTCTCTCTCTCTCTCTCTCTCTCTCTATATATATATATATATATATATATATATATATATATATAAAACTTTGTTTAAAGAAACACTCAACGGTAGGGAAAGTGCTCAACAAATAAGGAGCAAAATAATCCAGTGGGAGCGAGTAAAAAATTTACTTGACTCACTGGATTTTATTTATATATATATATATATATATATATATATATATATATATATATATATATATATATATATATATATATATATATATATATATATATATATACACACACACACACACACACACACATATATATATATATAAATATATGTATGTATATATTTAAATGTTGCTGCACTGTCACTAGGTGTAGGTATATTAAGTACCTCCATTGGGTGTGTAAATCTGTTATCACTTTGTGTACTCTACCAACTCAGCACCTGTTGGACATCTGTCCATCCTGGAAGGAGGATCCCTCCTCTGTTGCTCTTCCAGAGTTTCTCCCAATTTTTTTTTTCCTGAAAAGGTTTTCTGTTAATTTTTCCTCATCTGAATCATGGGTCAAAGGATAGGGGTTGCTGCACATTGTTGTTTACGGAATATACTTGTTTTTGAAAATGTAACGTGAATCCAAATGTGAATGTAAAAGCCCAATGAGACTGAGATTTAGGACTATACAAAGAAATTTGTCTTGACTAAAACAAAGCAAATATAGGCCAATCTACACACGGTCTTGTATGACCGCTGAATCAAATGATCCTCAATATCAGAGGATACTGAAACTTTAAATACTCTCAAAACTAAATATCAAGGACATATTCTAAACTGTTTTGTTTTTGCCAAGTTCCAGCACAAATGCGACTGTTGCTACCTTAAAAAGCTAATAAATAAACAAACGTGTGTGTGTGTGTGTGTGTGTGTGTGTGTGTGTGTGTGTGTGTGTGTGTGTGTGTGTGTTCTCCTGGATCACCACCTTGTGTGGTGGAGAAGCTTGCGTGTACTAATGATCCTAAGAGCTATGCCGTCCAGTGCTTGGCTCCTGGTAGGGTCACCCAAGGCGGATAAGTCAAGGAGGAGGTTCCAGACAAAGCGCAATCCAACAAAGAGCTAAATAGCAGAATTGACGGAAGATGTCTTCAGCTCACAATGCCAGTGAAGGTGTAGGATGTAGGTTGCAACAGAGGGTGGTCCCCAATTGCCTTGGTTCTCCATACCATTGGACTCTGGCCACCCCCTGCCAAGGACTGTGTAGTGGCTGCAGGCGCATATGCCTCTCCACGTAAAAAGCTGTCACGCGCAAGCGTCCTCCTGCAAGGATCAACCCATAAACATCCTGGGTCAAAACCCTGTGGTGATCAGGAAGAGGTGACGGGGGCAGTACAGTGAAGTCTGGCAGCCATTAGCCCCAACCTAGCACACAGGCTGTATAATATAGGTGTATAATCAGTCGCTAAGCCCTGGAACTGAGGCAGAGCAGCTTCTCGGCTGCTGCACCCACAACTGAGCAGCCCTATTTAGGATCTGCTCTGCTCACCCCAGTTGGGGAGGGGGCTAAAAAGGTGCCCTAAACAGTCTGCCTCATACCTCCGGTCTGGACCACCGCATCCAGAGTGATCACCACCATGTGGTCAGAAACAGAAATTCATGTATTTTGGAGCCTGAAACATACGAACCCTCATGGACAATCAGTCTAGCGATCGACCTGAACAACATACTGCCATCATCGGCTGAGAGCTGAGAAGATTCCAGATTGATATTGCCGCACTCTCTGAAATCTGATTGGCTGACTAAGGGCAGCTGAAAGAGGGGAAGGGTGGTTACACTTTTTTCTGGAAAGGAAAAGCAGCTGATGAGCCGAGGATCCACGGTGTGGGCGTTGCCATCAAAAACAGCCTCATTTGCCAACTTGCTGAGCTTCCTCTGGGCATCAATGAACACCGATGACAATAATACAACTGGCATTTGTAAATAACCAAAGCATCACTGTCATCAGCGCACATGCTCCAACACTTGACTCACACGATGAAGTAAACGAGACCTTCTATGCTGACCTGGACAATGTTCTCACCAAAATCCCCAAGGAGGATAAACTAATTCTGCTTGGAGATTTCAATGCCAGAGTGGGACGAAATTACAACTTGTGGAGAAGCATAACTGGCAAGGAATGAGTTGGCAACACAAACTCCAATGTCATCCTGCTGTTAACAACATGCTCAGAACACAGCCTAATCATCACCAACACACTCTTTCACAAGATGAACACGCATGCAGGAATCGGTAGCCAGTACCTTTCAGCCTACATCACATGATGGTTTAAGTGTATGTATCAGTGAAATACAGTGCATCAGGAAAATATTCACACCCCTTCACTTTTCCCACATTTTGTTATGTTACAGCCTTATTCCAAAATGGATTAAATTCCTTTTTTTTCTCATCAATCTACATACAATACCCCATAATGACAAATGGAAAAAGGTTTTGTAGAAATTTTTGCAAATTTATTAAAAATAAAAAACTGAAATATTGCATGTACATAAGTATTCACACCCTTTACTCAGTACTTGGTTGAGGCACCCTTGGCAGCAATTACAGCCTCAAGTCTTCTTGGGTATGAAGTTACAAGCTTGGCACACTAACACTCACTGGCCACTTTATTAGGCACACCTGTCCAACTGCTCGTTAACGCAAATTTCTAATCAGCCAATCACATGGCAGCAACTCAATGCATTTAGGCATGTAGACATGGTCAAGACGATCTGCTGCAGTTCAAACCGAGCATCAGAATGGGGAAGAAAGGTGATTTAAGTGACTTTGAACGTGGCATGGTTGTTGGTGCCAGACGGGCTGGTCTGAGTATTTCAGAAACTGCTGATCTACTGGGATTTTCACGCACAACCATCTCTAGGGTTTTCAGAGAATGGTCCGAAAAAGAGAAAATATCCAGTGAGCGGCAGTTCTGTGGGCGAAAATGCCTTGTTGATGCCAGAGGTCAGAGGAGAATGGCCAGACTGGTTCGAGCTGACGGAAAGGCAACAGTAACTCAAATAACCACTCATTACAACCGAGGTATGCAGAAGAGCATCTCTGAACGCACAACACGTCGAACCTTGAGGCAGATGGGCTACAGCAGCAGAAGACCACACTGGGTGCCACTCCTGTCAGCTAAGAACAGGAAACTGAGGCTACAATTTGCACAGGCTCACCAAAATTGCACAATAGAAGATTGGAAAAACGTTGCCTGGTCTGATGAGTATCGATTTCTGCTGCGACATTCGGATGGTAGGGTCAGAATTTGGCGTCAACAACATGAAAGCATGGATCCATCCTGCCTTGTATCAACGGTTCAGGCTGCTGGTGGTGGTGTAATGGTGTGGGGGATATTTTCTTGGCACACTTTGGGCCCCTTAGTACCAACTGAGCATCGTGTCAACGCCACAGCTTACCTGAGTATTGTTGCTGACCATGTCCATCCCTTTATGACCATAGTGTTCCCATCTTCTGATGGCTACTTCCAGCAGGATAACGCGCCATGTCATAAAGCTCGAATCATCTCAGACTGGTTTCTTGAACATGACAATGAGTTAACTGTACTCAAATGGCCTCCACAGTCACCAGATCTCAATCCAATAGAGCACCTTTGGGATGTGGTGGACCGGGAGATTCGCATCATGGATGTGCAGCCGACAAATCTGCAGCAACTGCGTGATGCTATCATGTCAATATGGACCAAACTCTCTGAGGAATGTTTCCAGTACCTTGTTGAATCTATGCCACGAAGGATTAAGGCAGTTCTGAAGGCAAAAGGGGGTCCAACCCGGTACTAGCAAGGTGTACCTAATAAAGTGGTCAGTGAGTGTATATTTGGGGTATTTCTCCCATTCTTCTCTGCAGATCCTCTCGAGCTCTGTAAGGTTAGATGGGGAGTGTCGCTGCACAGCTATTTTCAGGTCTTTCCAGAGATGTTCAATGGGATTCAAGTCTGGGTTCTGGCTGGGCCACTCAAGGACATTCCCAGACTTGTCCCAAAGCCACTCCTTCATTGTCTTGGCAGTGTGCTTAGGGTCATTGTCATGTTGAAAGGTAAACCTTCGCCCCAGTCTGAGGTCCTGAGCACTCTGGAGCAGGTTTTCATCAAGGATCTCTCTGTACTTTGCTCCATTCATCTTTCCCTCGATCCTGACTAGTCTCCCAGTTCCTGCCACTGAAAAACATCCCCACAGCATGATGCTGCCACCACCATGCTTCACTGTAGGGATGGTATTAGCAAGGTGATGAGAGGTGCCTGGTTTCCTCCAGACGTGACGTTTGGCATTCAGGCCAAAGAGTTCAATCTTGGTTTCATCAGACTAGAGAATCTTGTTTCTCATGGTCTGAGAGTCCTTTAGGTGCTTTCTGGCAAATTCCAAGCGGGCTGTCATGTGCCTTTTACTAAGCAGAGGCTTTCCGTCTGGCCACTCTACCATAAAGGCCTGATTGGTGGAGTGCTGCAGAGATGGTTGTCCTTCTGGAAGGTTCTCCCATCTCCACAGAGGAATGCTGGAGCTCTGTCAGAGTGACCATCGGATTCTTGGTCACCTCCCTGACCAAGGCTCTTCTCCCTCGATTGCTCAGTTTGGCTGGGTGGCCAGCTCTAGGAAGAGTCCTGGTGGATCCAAACTTCTTCCATTTACGAATGATGGAGACCACTGTGCTCTTCGGGACCTTCAAAGCTGTAGACATTTTTTGTACCCTTCCCCAGATCTGTGCCTCGATACAATCCTGTCTCGGAGGTCCACAGACAATTCCTTTGACTTCATGGCTTGGTTTCTGCTCTGACATGCACTGTCAACAGTGGGACCTTATATAGACAGGTGTGTACCTTTCCAAATCATGTCCAATCAATTGAATTTACTAGAGGTGGACTCCAATCAAGATGTAGAAACATCTCAAGGATGATCAGTGGAAACAGGATGAACCTGAGCTCAATTTTGAGTGTCATAGCAAAGGGTGTGAATACTTATGTACATGCAATATTTCAGTTTTTTATTTTTAATAAATTTGCAAAAATTTCTACAAAACCTTTTTCACTTTGTCATTATGGGGTATTGTGTGTAGATTGATGAGAAAAAAAAGGAATTTAATCCATTTTGGAATAAGGCTGTAACATAACGAAATGTGGGGAAAGTGAAGGGGTGTGAATACTTTCCGGATGCACTGTATGTGATACACATATATATCGGGCCATTTGCCTGTGTTATTTACTGTCACGCTGCCTTGTTCTCAGGTTAAATTGCACACTCCGGCATGCTGCCTGTGCATGATTAACCCTTTGACGGCATCACAGTTTTCTGTTGCTTTTAAAGTCTTTATGCTTCACACCCTGGATGACTCTTGTAATCTCAGTGCTGATGACATTACCACTCTTTTTAACTCTACCTGCACTGACATACTGGACTTGGTTGCTCCTGTTGCAACCAAACGCCCTAAACCAGTGACAGAGACATATAGCTCAATGACATCACCTGACGTGCATGTAGACGTGCTGAGAAAAAGTGGAAGACAAACTTCATGTCTCCTTAGGAATTCTAAGAGACTGCTTATCAGAGTACCAGAGAGCCGTTAAATCTACAAAAAGACAGTTTATATCAAACCTTGTGTCCAACAATTGTCATAGGCCTCAGGTTCTTTTTAATACTATTAACTCTCTTATAAATCCGTGCGATTCTCCTTGCATTGTACCAACACCCACACTCTGTGAAGAATTTCTTAAAGTTTTTAAAGATAAGATCTCTGCTATTAGGACCTCACTATCTTCTTCAGCCTCAGATCTTGCTGTTTATTCTATGTGACCAGCTGTCTTAGAGCAGTTTGAGCCCATGTTCCTCTCCTTTATATCTGAGATAGTTAAGCATTTGAAGCCTTCACATTGCTCCCTAGACAGTATTCCACTCAGACTGTTAAAGGATGTTTTTACCATTGTTGGGTCTTGCATTGTAAATTTGATAAACACCTCTCTTCTCTCAGGCTGTGTTCCAGCTGCTTTCAAACATGCTGTAGTACAGCCCCTCATCAAAAGAGCAATCTTGATCCCTCTGTTCTTTCTAACTTTAGGCCAATTTCTACGCTGTCTTTTCTTTCAAAAGTCTTAGAGAAAGTAGTTTATGTACAAGATTCCGCGTTTTCGGTTTTTACCGATTTTCACTGAAAAATACCCAGATTTTAAAACGGATTTTTACCCGGATTTTATGTTTCCACGGATCCAAAAGTTGCTCCCGTTCATGTGACGTTATGTAACAGTGTCCTCTTGTGGTGAAATTCGGCACGCTGGATGGTTTTGAAAAATAAAAACCGAAAACGCTGAGCCTTGTTTATGTACAATTACAAACGCACCTAGAAATTAATGGCATTTCTGAAAAGTCCCAGTCTGGTTTCAGATCATGTCACAGCACTGAAACAGCCCTTTTAGGAGTTTTTAATTATCTTCTTTTAACTGTGGACTCTGGGAACTCTGCTGTTCTCGTGCTTTTGGACCTGACTGCTGCCTTCGACACGGTTGACCATAATATTCTTTTATCAAGTCTTGAGCTGTGTGCGGGCATTAAAGGTACTACCCTAGAATGGCTCAAGTCTTATCTGTCAAATAAAAGTGTTTCTGTCCATATAGATCAATTCTCTTCAGCTGTGGCCCCACTTAACTGTGGGGTCCCTCAAGGCTCCATTTTGGGCCCCATTCTCTTCTCATTGTATATGCTGCCTTTGGGGTCCTTTTTTTTTTAAACATAATGTATTTTCATTGTTTTGCTGATAATTTGCAAATCTATCTGCCTATAAAAACAAACAGCACAGATTCTATACAGGCTTTGCTGAGCTGTTTAAAGGATGTCAAAACATGGATGGAGTTAAACTTCCTGAAACAAAATCAAAATAAGACTGAAATAATTGTATATGGACAACCTGATCTTCTGGATGGTTATGATAGTGCTCTTGGCCCTTTAGCTTCCTACAGTCGCTCTTCTGTAAGGAATCTTGGTTTTATTTTTGACAGCTCTTTCAACTTTGATAAACAAATAAGCTCAGTTGTCAAATTATGACTCCTTGGAAAAGTAAAGGCCTATCTCCCTCCAAATGATCTTGAAAGGGTAATTTGTGCATTTATTAACTCTCGTTTGGATTATTGTAATTAATTGTATGTTGGTGTAGCTCAGTTGTCGCTTCATCGCCTGCAGCTTGTACAAAATGCAGTTGCCCGCCTTCTGACAGGAAAGAAACGACATGATCACATAACACCTGTACTGGCCTCCCTTCATTGGCTTCCTATCTGCTTTAGGATCCAGTTTAAGATTTTCTTACTTGTTTTTAAGTCTTTAAATGGGCTCGCACCACCTTATTTATCTGAGCAAACACATCATCATACAACATTCAGAGCACTCAGATCGACAAACCAGATGCTCTTACATGTTCCGAGATCCAGGCTTAAGACTAGGTGCAACAGAGCCTTTGCAGTGGCTGCCCCTGATCTCTGGAACAATCTACCAGTACACATAAGATCTGCTCAGACCCTAGAGACTTTTAAATCTTGTTAAAGACCGACCTCTTCTCCCCGGCATTCAATTCAAGTTGCACTTGACACCATGATTTTATTGTGCAAATATACTTTTACTCTTATGTTTTATTGTTTACATTTTATATTCTTCATTTTATTAGGTTTTCTTTACACATATTTTTATATTCATATGTGTCACTTATTTTTTATTGTATTTTAAGCTTGTGCAGCACTTTGGTTAGACTGTGGTTGCAGGGGCGGAGCGTGGGTCTCAGCACAAAGGGGGCGGAGCTTTTCGATGAGCCCTTGTGACAGTCATTTTAAAATTCAAAAACTGTAAACTAGCGGACATCCTTTCCTATCCAGCAAACAGCAGAAATGGTCACTTATTGAGCCAAGCAGCCTACATGTCTAAGAAAGAATAGAAAAGCCACTTTTGTCAGACAAACCTGTTCAGAAGCTTGTTCTCAAGAACTAAAAAAAAAGTGTTGCTTACTCACTCCCCCTTCTGGCAGTGTGACGCAGTTATACCTCACAACCAATCACAGCTGGATCACAGCTCCGATGCATTCATGAATAGTCGTAAAAAAGGCTATAGCCTTTATAGGGGCCGTTAATATCTATGTATAGGGGCCCCGTACTGCACTGTATTCTTTATCATTAGCCGACTTTACGAGTGTGTTACTGAATGCGTCGGAGTCCCGAGACCCGGTGCGTTCACGGACGCTCGTAAACTCAGCAACAGAGCTCCAAACGGGGCCACCCGACCTTGTGGGCCCTGGGGCGACTGCTCCCATGTCCCCGCTCTGGCTTCGCCACAGTGTGGTTGTTTTAAATGCGCTATATAAATAAACTTGACTTGACTTGACTACTCTCAGCTTGTGACAGGACGCCATGCCCTGGGAGGACAAAAGAAGTGATATAAAGATAACATCAAGGCCCACATCAAAAGTTTTGGCATCGACCTTAACACCTGGGAAAAAGCAGCAAAAAACAGGGAGACCTGGAACACTGGCTGTCTGTGAGGGTGCTAATCACTACAACCATGACCTCCACTGTGCTGCTGAAAACAAGCGCAGACTCAGAAAAGAGTGAGTCACAAGAAAGACCCAAACCACATCCTAAACTATTTCTTCACACCCTTGTCCACATTACCCCAAAATATGCAGCCTAAGCCCACCTGAAGACCCACAAGGACCTAGAGGGAGGACAAGTCATACAAGATCCCAAGTGACTGCCAGTGATGGTTGGTGTGTGTGTGTGTGTGTGTGTGTGCCTGTGCATGTCTGTGTGTGTGTATATATACATATGCATACATCAGAAATGGACAGAGAAAGGGGTACCCTGGTAGGGTAGCGGTCTATTCTGTTGCCTACCAATATGGGGGTTAGCGGTTCGTATCCCTGTGTTACCTCCAGCTTGATCGGGCGTCTCTAAAGACAGAATTGGCCATGTCTGCGGGTGGGAAGTCAGATGTGGGTATTTGTCCTGGTTACTGCACTAGCACCTCCTCTGGTCGGTTGGGGCGCCTCCCAGATCAGCAGAGGGGATGGAGCAGCGACCGGGACGCTCAAAAGAGCGGGGTAATTGGCCAGATACAATTGGGGAGAAAAAGGGGGGAAATTTCTTTTAAAAAAGAAAAGAAAAGAAATGGACAGAGAAAGATAGACACTTACAGTTGATATAAAAAGTCTACACACCCCTGTTAAAATGGTAGGCTTGTGTCATGTAAAAGAATTAATCCAAGATAAATCATGTCAGAATTTTTTCCACCTTTAATGTGAAATTTTAACTTATAAAGTTCAAATGAAAAACAAACAAACCTTTTAGAGAAATATAATAAAAATAAAAACTTACAATAACTTTGTTGTATAAGTGTGTTTTGGTAATAGTCTCTCAGTTTGGCCCATGTTGACATGGCAATATTTTCCCACTCTTTCTTTGAAAAATGTTCTAGATCCATCAAATTGTGAGGCCATCTCCTGTGCACAGCCCTCTTCAGGTCACCCAACAGATTTTCAATTGGATTCAGGTCTGTGCTCTGGCTGGTTCATTCCAAAACGTTGATCTTATTTTGGTGAAGCCATTCCTTTGTTGATTTGGATGTATGCTTTGGGTCGTTGTAATGTTGAAAGGTGAAATTCCTCTTCACATGGACCTGCAGCCATCATAGAGAGCATCCTCACATCATCTCTCACGGTCTGGTATGGGAGCTCAGACAGTCACACCATGAGGAAACGAGCGGATTGTTACTAAAGTCTCCAACATAATTGGTTGTCACCTTCCCCCAGTCAAATCACTGTATATAAAGCATACCTTCAACTGGGCAGTTAAAATAACCAGTGACCCCTCCCATCCAACCCACCACCTCTTCTAGCTTCTCCTCTCTGGAAAGCGCTGCAGGTCCATATTAACAAAACCATTCGATTCAAACGCAGCTTCTTTTCTACAGTAGTCAGAACACTTAACATCCCTTGCTAGCCCCCCTTTACTACAAGATCCCATATACTGACCTGAATGTACTGGACTGAACTCAGACCGGACTTGTTAGCACTGGTACATCAATCATTGTACTTTCTGCCTGTTAGGCTACTTGATATACTGGGAAACTGAACTGTACACATCATATATACTCACTGTACATATTCTCACATTCATGTGTTTCCTTTTTGTGTGTGTTGTAATGTTTATAATGCTGTTTGTTTTTCTCTCTCTTTTTACACTGGAACTGAGCTACCATGATGTACCAAAACAATTACCACCAACATTGTTGCATGGCAATAATAAAGTATCTATCTTCCTCTTCAGCTTTGTAGCACAGGCCTGAAGGTTTTGCACCAAAATCAACTGGTATTTGGAGTTATTCATGATTCCCTCCACCATGTCTAAAGCCCCAGTTCCAGCTTAAGAAAAGCAGCCCCCAAAGCCTGATGATGCAGCCACTGTGCTTTATCACGGCTATGGTGTTCTTTTGGTGATGTGTTGTGTTTTTCTGCACCAAACATACCTTTAAGAATTACGGCCAAGTTCAACTTTGGTCTAATCAGACCATAATATTTTTTTTCCACATGGTTTTGGGAGACTGGATGTACCTTTTTGCATAATTTAGCCAGGCTTGGATATATTTTTTGTGTGAAAAGGCTTCCGTCTTACCACTCTGCCCCATAGCCCAGACATATGAAGAATACTAAGAGATTGTTGTCACATGTAGGGAACACCCAGGACTTGTCAGAAATTCCTGCAGCTCCTTTAATGTTGCCGTAGGCCTCTTGGCAGCCTCCCTGACGAGTTTTCTCCTTGTCTTCTCATCAATGTTCGAGGGACTTCCTGTTCTTGGTAATGTCACGGTTGTGCCATACTTTCTCCACTTGTTGATGAGTGTCTTCACTGTGTTCCATGGTATTTCTAATGCCTTGGAAATCATTTTGTACCCCTCTCCTGAACCTTTCAACAATGAGAGCCCGTTCCTGCTTTGTAAGCTCTTTGTGGACCATGGTTTTTGCAGTTGGATGAAACCAAGATGTCAGGAAAATCCTGTTGGAACAGCTGAACTTTATTTGGGGTTTAATCACAGTCACTTTAATTGATGGCAGGTTTAAGCTAACTACTATTCAGTATGAATTTGAATGTGATTGGTTAATTCTGAACACAGCCACATCCCCAATTATAAAAAACTGCACACTTCCGGAACCAGGTTATAATGAGTTGTGTATTTTTCTTTTTTTTTTCTCCCTGAAATGTTTGTTTTTCACTTTGTTTTTATAGGTTGCAATTTTACGTTAAGGGTAGAAAAAGTTCTGGCATGATTTTCTTGGTTTCATTATTTGACATCACAAAAACCTGCCATTTTAGCAGGGCTGTGTAGACTTTTTATATCAGCGAGAGAGAGAGAGAGAAATGATGTTTGGCTTTTTTCAATTTTTGAACGCTTGCTTTGGCAATATGTACATCGTTACGTCATGCCAGTGAAGCCATTTGAATTTGAGAGAGAGAGAGAGAGAGAGAGAGAGAGATTTAGTGTTTTAGGGCAAAAAAGGGTGTGTGTGACCTGTATGTGGCAGAACTAATCCTGCTTACTGGGCTTATAGAAATGAGTGAGAGAGATCCTCGGAGGGGGGGCAGAGACATAGACAGAGAGAGATCCTCGGAGGGGGAGCAGAGACATAGACAGAGAGGAGTGCACTGTCATTTCCATTGAGATCAAAGTTATCTCAAGTCATAGTGTCACCTCAATATATAATGTTGTCCTGTGGAAAAGTTAACTTGGATAGCCTGGCTACAGGCAGCCAGTTTAATTGAGCTGGAAAAAATATCCCTAAGATTATTGTGCTCACAGAAAACTTGTATAACATCTTCTTCTGACGTGGTCTGAGAAGGCTGTGACGTCATGATGATGCCAGCCTAATTGTTCTTCTTCAGGGGATTATCTTTGTGAAGAACACACTTGAACTAAACACAGTCACAGCTGTGATGGCAGTACCACTTAGTAGCCCAGTTTTCTCTACAGAACAAAGCACAGTTTGTCCGACCTTTAATTTTCCCTTTTCAGCAGTTTCACAGATTATTATTAAAACCAACAGCTACCAGCCTGATTGGGGCAGAGGGGTAACTGGGGGGATTAGTGTGATCCTCCCACGAGCTACGTCCCCCTGGTGAAACTCCTCACTGTCAGGCGAAAAGAAGT
This sequence comes from Lampris megalopsis, assembly GCA_022114975.2. Taxonomy (NCBI): domain Eukaryota; kingdom Metazoa; phylum Chordata; class Actinopteri; order Lampriformes; family Lampridae; genus Lampris; species Lampris megalopsis. Next base: position 2,374,361 of record JAJHIY020000964.1, on the reverse strand, counting down.
GGCTGGCGACTCCACAGGTATCGGAGGAGGCATGTGGTAGTCTGCAGCCCTCCCTGGATCAGCAGAGGGGGTGGAGCAGTGACCAGGATGGCTCAGAAGAGTGGGGTATTTGGCCATGTATGATTGGGGAGAAAAAAAGGGGGAGGGGGGACACGGCCAACTGTGTCTGTAGGATGCCCGACCAAGCTGGAGGTAACACGAGGATTCAAACCAGTAATCTCCATGTTGGTAGGCAACGGAATAGACCGCTACGCTTCCCGGACCAGTGCCTGAATTTTATCAAACGGATTTAAAATAAAGGTTTGATCTTACCCTTTGACCCAGGGGAATACATCCACCATGAAAAACATTTGAAACTGAATGGAACGTAGCCCAGTCTTTTGAATGTCTTGTCTTGACTTACCTGTAGATGATTGTTTCTGCGGGAGGCTTCTGCCATGTCCCATTGGCTACAGGACTTCTTCGGGATCCTAGGGGTGATGTGAATGAACCCACCACCCACTTCATCATATGGGTTCTCGGGCAGCTTTTCAGGCAAGTTACTAGAGCTCTGACTTCGGGTGATGGTAGGGAGGACCCTTGGGGTTGCTGCGAGCGTGGTGGATGCTATCGGGGACACCGGGACAGTGAGCTGGCTTGAATTGGGGGGGTGGGTTGACCCAGAGAGGGGTAGGGTGGGGAAGCGACCTCCACCTATACCAGCATTGTGGTTCACCCCTGGGAAGGCACTGTTGGAGTTGAGGTTTTCCATGGAGCGGCAGAATGGTTTGATCACTGTGGAGAAGGGGGAAACTGGAAATTTGACATATGTAATCCTCGTTCAATGATAAATTTATCTGTCCTTTCATATCCCCCCAAAGACACATCAACACAGAAAGGTTTTTTTTTTCATGTTTAACTGTGTCACATTAAACAGATGCATCCATGCACCATACTTAGTTAAATACTGCAAACCACTGTTTGTGTGCATCATACTTAATTAAATACTCCAAACCACTGTTTGTGTGCATCATACTTAATTAAACATCATTACTACAACTGTACAGTTGGGCCCGTTTCCACTTGCACTTTAAAGCACCATTTGCCTGTCTTAAGACTTGTGGCAGTGTACATCTACTTTGTACTTTAATTTTCCTATTCCCTGTGTCTTGATGATCTGAGGCACATCTACTACACTGAAGGCACTCAACTTCATATGCACTCTTGGCTATGATACAATTACCATACAGTGCTCTATGATGCCAGCTGGTTATATTCACATTTAGTTGCAAATTGCTGACTCTCTTGTAAGACACTTTGGATAAAAGTGTCTGTTTATACAGTAAATGTAAATATAAAAATAAATAAAAGGATAGGCTCTTGGAATCTCTCTCTCTCTCTCTCTCTCTCTCTCTCTCTCTCTCTCTCTGTCTCTCCCTCTGTCTCGCTCTCTGACTTAATTTACCTTGGTGCCGTTCACCATAAGTGGGTTCTGAAGGGGTTGGACTAAGCGACACCCTGGGCAGTACCCTGAAGTTGGAGTTGAGAGAGGTGGACATGACCAGGCGCTGCGGTGAGGGCATGGGTGCGATGGGCACCTCAGTCACATAGGTGGCCGGAACATACAGGGGCTTGGCTTTACTGGCTGCCCCAATCCTCCTCACCTGTGATAAGAGTTAACAGATTTCTTTTAATTGCCTTTGCCATTTTATGCATGTAAAGTTGTATTAACAACACACATTCTTCTGAAGCACTGTCCTGTTCTTCTGGAAAATGTGTTAGTGCAATAACAGTCATCTGTGGTTGCATGGGCAGCTGGATGGCCTCAAGGTAGAAAGCTACAACCTGTCTATGACCTAGTACAATCCAACGACAGGAGGGCCTATTCCAACTGGCAAACAGAGCGAGAAAAATTTACCACCTTTATCCACTGTGCTGGCCGTGAGTAAGGACATCTGTGGCTTCACACTGAGATCTTATATGATGCAATAAAAAGAGGAAAAACTCCCCATTAAGCTGTGAACTCAAATCCAATGGCATCTTGGTGAAAACGCGTTACCCTCCCGCCCTGAAGAAACTGTCATCCTCTTTACCCTATTGGATTTTTATTGTCAAGCCACTCTGCTCTAGAAATACTGTGTCCATGCCCTTATTGTGTTTTTATATTGAGCATAACACCAAGGAAAATTCCCAATGGATACAAACTTAAATACCTGGCAAAAGAACCTAGCGACCGCTGGGCTAAAATAAATGGACAACTCCTCTCGTGTAAACTAACACTGAAAAAAAAAACTTACCTGCCACCAGTCAGCATTGGTCTTCTTTAGGAGGATAAAGCGCTCACCCTCACGTATGCACACCTGCCGTCCATCTGCACCACGGTAGTTATAGTCATACTGGGCCTCGAGAACCACCGTACCTCTCGGGACCCCACACACATTAGCTCCCCTGTTGGCCATCACAGGAACTGAGGCAGGCTGCTGGTGGCCCATTGACCGCCGCCAACTACCAGACAGCATGGCTCTCCCCTCAGTCCTGTTCAGCATGCTCTACTGGGAGTGGACGGAGGGCTGATGCTGGGGACACTGGTGTTACTAGTCTGCTTGGCACAGGGCACCTGCGACTGGAGCCTGGCCAGAGCCATGCTCTGAAACACAAACAATGAAACAAAGCTGATATAAACAGAAAGGTTAAAGACACAGACAGAGAGAGAGAGTGAGAGAGAGAGACAGAGAACGAGAGAGAGAGAGTCATTGTTATAATTTTGCATTATGTAACACAGAGGATGCAGATATCGCAGATTAATAAGATAATTGAGCCCAGTTCACAGCGTAAGAGCACAAATCTCTTAATGTAGAAAAATGGAACCTGGGGAACCTCAACTTTGTTTTGATAAAAATATGTACCTCATATGTTCGCCTCTTGGTCTTTTATTCATGAAAGTAGAAACAATGACAAAATACCTAAGACCAACAATGACTTTATGCAATGGTAAAGCCTCAGTTGAGGATGATTTATTTATTTTCTCTTTATATTTTTAGCTCATTTGAATGAGATTGAGATGGCTTGGACATGTGTGGAGGAGAGATGCTGGGTATATTGGGAGAAGGATGCTGAATATGGAGCTGCCAGGGAAGAGGAAAAGAGGAAGGCCAAAGAGGAGGTTTATGGATGTGGGGAATGCAGGAAGGCGACCGGTGTTCTGATGATTTATGCTGCTTTGTCAAAAAATCCTACCATAGCGCGAATCGATAGCAGTCGAACCCTGACCTTGCATAATCATGAGCAGAACCGCTACGTAGCACATCTCGATAGGTAGCACATATCCACAGGACACCGAGTCCCTTTTAATTTCATATACGTCGACGCAATCGCAACTTATGCCAAGTTCACACTACACGACTTTCAAAGTCGTCAGACCACTGTGCTGTTCACACAATACAACTTGTCTTGTGTATCGGGAATCTTGAAGTCATTGTGGCTTTCACACTGAGCAGCAATACAGGTCACACACTCCCAAGATCTTTCACCAGGAGGGGGAATCCCCAATGAGTCTGTTTGGTCTCCAAACTATGTTTTGTCACGAAAACACACGCAAGAAGTGATGCAGGAAATATTGTTTGTGCGGTGATTTGCTGCAATAAAACCAAGGACAAAAAAAAGGAAAATGGGTGAAAGAATGGACTGGGATGCGTGGGCAGCAAGGATTGTTCTGCAGAGAGATGCTTTTTTTTTTTCTTGCTAGATATGTGTGTTTCTTTACGTTTTATCACATTTTGCATTGCATTGCCTTTTAAGAACTTTGTGTTTTGAAAAGTGCTACGATTATTGTGCCCACACACATACAATATTTGCACAGCCTCACTACCTCATATCACCTTTTGTGCCTTGATCATTACATTACTGCTCATCATTGATTGAACCTGATCAGTATTAGTTAGCTTATTGTTGTTGATTAAACTTAGTCGATTTTCTTTATTGGTTGTATTAATAAATTATTTTCATTGAAGTAAGTAATTTTCCTGCCCATTTTGTGAAAATATTTATTGAAGCCTTCCCTTCTATTTAAAGTACTCTAATCAGTGCAACATTGATTATTACATCAACTTGAATGGTTCAATTATAACTGCTGAACACCAAAATTAATGGGTAATAACTTTATGAGACTGATTTAATTAGACTGATTTGATTATTCCATCAATTTTAGTAGTTTTAATTTTAGTAGTTTAATTATAAAATATTAAACACCAAAATTAATGGTTGAGAAATTTATGTCACTGATTTTATGGGACTGGTTTGATAACCCTGTTGCACCCACACCATTATGTAATAACTGCCAACAAATACTGTGAAACTGTGTTCTTGTGCAACAAATGAGGCTGCCGACTCTCATTAATCTGTTTTGTTTCAACCTTAAAGGCCCTTCCTTGCACAAGCTCTTACTTCATTTTGGAAGCCTTTTCTTTGAAACAAAACCCCAATATGAGGGTCAGACCCTGTCTGGCTCTAGGAGGGACAAACAAGATAACATTTAATGAGAGTAAAAGAACTTTACTAATTCAATTGATTGACTGGTCATAGGTGGAGCAGTGGTTAGCACAGTTGCCTCACAGCAAGAAGGTCCTGGGTTTGAGCCCCGGGGTAGTCAAATCTTGGGGGTCATCCCGTGTGGAGTTTGTATGTTCTCCCCGTGTCTGCGTGGGTTTCCTCCAGGTGCTCCAGTTTCCTCCCACAGTCCAAAGACATGTAGGTCAGGTGAATTGGCCATACGACATTGTCCCTAGGTGTGTGTGTGTGTGTGTGTGTGTGTGTGTGTTGTGCCTGTGATGGCCTGGCAGCCTGTCCAGGGTGTCTCCCCACCTGCCCGCCGAATGACTGCTGGGATAGGCTCCAGCATCCCCATGACCCTGAGAGCAGGATAAGCGGTTTGGATAATGGATGGATGGATGACTGGTCACTGCTGCTGATTTTGAAATACATGAATTTTTCCCTCCACAGTTTTGCTATAAATAAGCTATAAAAGAGGGCATATGCATGTTTTAAAAGAAAGGAAGAAGGCCAGATATCTGCAACACAACACTTTTTTCAACAATTAATTTTGATAGCAGTGAAATAAGCCTGAATTTCAATAACTTGCAGAGGATGAAAGAAGCCTTAAATATAAATACCCAGATTATCATTTTCTCCATCTTTCCACCTGAGCCAGTATCCCCCAGCTAAACCCCCCACTGTACCTAGGCAAGATCTACTTACATAAGAGAACGTCTCACTTTCTGCCAGACACACAGGGCTCGAATTCAGGGGGGCTGGACCAGTGGCGCCCCCAAGGGGTGGCCAGGGGTGGCCACCCCACCCTGATACTATCCCTACCCCCCCTGCCCCCCCAAGCCACGAGTCGCAGAATATGCTTCTGATCATGTATAACATGCTTCTATCTGATATTTTACATTAGATGCTGTTCATTTAAATCAATAATGTATATTTTTCATAATAATTCATGTCAAAGAAAATAACAAATGCATAGCTAGGCAGCCAACCGCTTTTGATCGTCCGTCACTGCGTCACACTCCCTCCCTTGTGCACAGTCTGCCTCTGACAGCAGCTGAGCAGCTTCTGTTTCTAGCATTGTTTTTTGCTTTGTTTTTCATTTTTGGACATAGCCTGTAATATGTTTGTTTACAAAAAGACAGAAATTGGCAAATAAAGCTGTATTGAAAAGAATGTAACCTAATAAAGTAGGGATATGAATAGGTTGTGAGTAGGCTATAGTAAAATATACATTGTCCATGATAATGCTTTTTTTGTTTTGTTTTTCATGTTTTCACATAGCCTATAACATATTTGTTTACAAAAGACACAGCAACAGGTGAATAAAGCTGTATTGAAATTAATGTAGCCTAATAAAGTAGGGCTATGAATAGGTTGTGAGTAGGCTATAATACAATGTATATTGTTGACCATGACTACGCTTTTTTGTTTTGTTTTTCATTTTTGGACATATACAATATAACAAAGAATCGTCTAACGTGTTACAATATATACAGATACATAACACATTAAAACAGAATTGTTGTGGAACTCAAAATGTTAACTGTACCGGTATTAGTCTATGCACATCAGATATTTAGTAACATTAAATGTAAAAAAATAAGAAACCAAAGTATTTCAGTATGTGAGTCCTTAACTCTCATGTTGACAGTTTTCAACTATCCTATTCAGTATAATAGAATTCCTGAAATTCACTCATAGCTTTTGGTTTTGGTGTGCCACCCCAAGATTTTCAGTGGCCCATTTGGCCACCCCTAAGAAAAATTTCTGGAGGCGCCACTGGGCTGGACCTACCATAACGAACAAGGGACCTCCCATAAGACATTAAAATTTAAGCTTGGGGTCCCCCACAGTATTAAGAATAATGACAATAAATTATCAATTATTTTTGGGGCATATTGTAGCGGTTCTTATTGGGCATGTAGCAGTAAATGTGTGAACCTGCCTGTCTTTATGTTGCACCGGTACCTCTGTTCTGCCTGCGTGGTCACAGTCAGATCGGGCTCTCTGGACCGCAAATGCTGACCAATCAGAATCCTTCTAGACAGCACAGTCACGTCTCGAGCGGGTGCAGATACAACCCCTCTGCTCTGTCTCCCGCTCCACAATTACAGGTAACGACTAAAGTTAGCTAACAAAACATGTGAATTGTGAAAGAAGCTCCGATAAATAGTTTAAATATTGATATCACATTTTGTAAAAATAATTATTTCTCCCCGATATTGCTGCAATGTTAACTACGAATGAACAGAGTTGTGATCTTAGTCAATTTTTTTTTTTTGCTCTAAGCTAGCTAGTTAACGTTATCTAGTTAGCTGATGCTGTTTTGACATTGGCTATAACGTTAAGCTAACGTTACTTGTCAGAGAATGTTCAGAAACTTCCAGGACCGCATTAGCTAGCTAGCTAACGCTATCATAGACATTCTATTTACTAACGATACAAGAAATAACTGAGAAACTAATGATCTGTAGCATGTATGCTGCGCGTTTACAATGTGCGAGTGAGGAGGAAGAGAGAGAGAGAGAGTGACATTCATTGCCAGTATATGCCATCTCACAGCAGTTAACCACTGCTCGCAATTGTGTGTTCCTGGTTATAGTGTGCGCATCTTTGATAAAGTAAGTTAATTTACTTTTCATATTTCATCTCATTAGCGACAGAGGTTCTGTATGTTAGTAATACCGCATTTTTTTTCTCGTATATGCGAGGATAACCGTTAATAAATAATGTCAAACCTCCCCTCGTGTAGGCTACAATTTGTTATCTGATCAGATTTATAAGATTGTAAACTCGAAAATATTTATGTTAACACTTTTAAAGATTAGTGAGTAATCGGGAAAAACTACTACTACTACTTTCGGCTGCTCCCGTTAGGGGTCACCACAGCGGATCATCTGTTTCCATTTCTTCCTGTCTTCTGCGTCTTCCTCTGTCACACCAGCCACCTGCATGTCTTCCCTCACCACATCCATAAACCTCCTCTTTGGCCTTCCTCTTTTCCTCTTCCCTGGCAGCTCCATATTCAGTATCTTTCTCTCAATATACCCAGCATCTCTCCTCCACACATGTTCAAGCCATCTCAATCTTGCCTCTCTTGCTTTGTCTCCAAACTGTCCAACCTGAGCGGTCCCTCTAATATAATCGTTCCTAATCCTGTCCTTCTTCGTTACTCCCAGTGAAAATCTTAGCATCTTCAACTCTGCAAAGTCCAGCTCCGCCTCCTGTCTTTTCGTCAGTGCCACTGTCTCCAAACCATATAACATAGCTGGTCTCACTACCATCTTGTAAACCTTCCCTTTAACTCTTGCTGGTACCCTTCTGTCGCAAATCACTCCTGACACTCTTCTCCACCCACTCCACCCTGCCTGCACTCTCTTCTTCACCTCTCTCCTGCACTCCCCGTTACTTTGGACAGTTGACCCCAAGTATTTAAACTCAAATGCCTTTGTCACCTCCACTCCTTGCATCCTGACCATTCCACTGTCCTCCCTCTCATTTACGCATAGGTATTCCGTCTTGCTCCTACTGACTTTCATTCCTCTTCTCTCCAGTGCATACCTGTAATCGGGAAAAACGAACCAACAATAACCCCCAGTAAGTTTACCTTCTAAATATTATTTTCTATTTATTTCACAATTGAAGAGGAATGTTTTGGATCATATGTTACAATCTGCACTTGAAACGACAGGTGCGTGATTACATAATCCCAATTATTTGTAATCTGTTACTACCCAACCCTGCATATACATCTTGGCACAATGCAACAGAGCCTATGGTTTAGCCCAACCCAGCTCACTCTAGCCTGGATGAGACCAAGAGATAGTCAGCTACAGGGAATCTTAAGAGAGAATGAATAGAGGAATGCATGTCATTACTGCAGCTCTCGTAGCCAGAGAACTGATAACCCATGCTGGCCAGTGACAGAGAAGGGAAGATTTTAATTGGACAGATACTTCTTCTTTCAGCTTGTTTCCTGTTTCCCAGGGGTCACCACAGCAGATTTTACGGTTTCCATCGATACTCTGTGAGGGCACAGCATCAATGGCAGCCAATTGTTAACCCAGGCCTCAACTGATTCCATACAGAGCCTTGACTGATCAAGTATGGTCTTGTCAATCTGCACAATGATTTGGCAAAATTTTATGTCTGATACCCTTCCTGACACAACCACTAACCCTATGGACGAGGGCACAGGTAAAGCGCTGGATGCCATCCCAGTATTCATGGACTTGCGCCCATGCCTGTCTCATTGGATCCCCACTCATTATGCAATAATGTGCATATGGCTTCCGTTTACTTAATATACCAGACAACAGCAATACATACAATGATGTATTCTATATCATACATCAAGCAAATTAACACACTCAGAATGATAATTGGATAGATATTGTAGAAGTCATATTATTTTCTATAGTGATATTCTCAATGCAAAAATAACCATTTCTGATTTTATAAAATACAATTTAATGAAAGAAATTACACTGTATCATTAAGAACCCCAATTCACAGATTTTTTTTTTGTGCAAATTTTCTATTAGTTTTTTTTTTTGTCTTTTCACCCCAAATTGTATTGACTTGTTTATTGTTGTCGGACAAAGTGGAAGTTATTTCAATGCAGTTTACATGCAAAAAATGACACAATACAACAGCAACTTAAAAAATAATGCATCATACATCCACAGACAAGTAACCAATTCTAGACATTATCTCCACCTGCTTCTATCTACATATTGAAGGCAGCAAACAAACAGACCTGTGCAAGGAGACCAGGAAGTCAGGACAGGATGATGTAAAAAGAAAGAGATGGAGATGGAGTGCTTCACAGATTTGAGCAGAGCTGCGTGTTGTGTGTGGAGGAGATGGGGCGGGGCATGGGGGGGGCGGTGTAGCTGAACCTTGATAATCCCACTGGGCTTTATTAAAGCGCAGGAATGAATCTATGACCCCATGCCTGGAGAGAATTACTGTAAAACCCTCCATATCAGCATATGGGCGGATGCAAGGCTGTGCAGATCACATAGGCAGGCAATTCACCACAAGGCCAGCTGGGCTAGTGCCAGTGAATCACGATAAATGCCATTGCAAACCCAATGAAGATACAACACTTGGATTACTTGATGTTCTGTACAGATGTTTTAAGTTTATCTACGCCACTATAACTCACAAAGCAGGTTTTATGATGCAATTCACTCAAAATGACATCACAACTGATAAAAAAAACAAACATCCAATCCATAAGGATGTCATCTTTACCTCAATCTTTCTTCATACTTTCATCAATCCCGCTGGAGTCTCAGTCCATGATTTCATGAATTTTTGCATCTACTTGAGTTGAAATATTGTATATGTATAATTAACATTACACCATTTGTCATAGTGATTACACCAACACTTTGTGAGTGATGTGTGACAGGCTATTTAAATTCACCTATTCTAGACAGCATGTTGCCATACTATGATTCATCATTACTTATTTGCTGGCATGATGCGTCTGTGCAAGCAACTCCTTGTATTTCTATATTAACATATGCCGATTGTTTTGAACGGTTTCTCACTAAATCAATCATGTTTTCATGTTTTTGCATGAAATGTGATAAAACAAGGGTGATTGGCAGTAATCAGCCAAGGCGTTAAAAGGAGTATTAAAATCTTGGTGGTTCTCAAAATAGTGATTTTCAGATTCCACCAAGTAGAGGAATTGGGTGTAGACAAAAGAAGAAGGGTCCGAGGTAGATGAGAAAACAGGAAACAAGATATACGCATCAAAGCTGACACAGTTTCAGTCATATCCTCTCCATCTTATCTCTCAAAGTGCACAGCCAACGAAATGTATGCTATGTTGGGCAGTGTAACATTTGTTGCCAGGACCTCGTAGTAGGTCTTATCAGGGAAACAACGACCTATGCACAGAACTTGATTGAAACTGTGTGAGTTATAACCACAATTACAAACTTGCCCAGCACTTTTTTTTCTCATCACTTGTATGTCCCTACTGCTCTTGCACTTACTGTATTTATTCAGCTCGATTCAGTTCATTTAAGATCTCAATTTTAACTTCACTAACAATCACGGTTTAAAGCAAAAACTAAAATGAATACCTAAATCATACACAAAAAACAGGGCCATTTCTTATATGGGCACAAGAGACTAATGTTTTGTGTGTGTGTGGGTGTGTGTGTGTTTCACACAGGGTGATGTGATGCATCTAGTGCGGTAGTGCAGTAGTTAGAGGGAAGATGCATGCTTGCTTACTGCCTGCTTTTCTAACCTCTTGCTTACAGCTTGTTGCCACTGGCTACCCATGTGGTGAACAAAGCAGCCCAGTGTGTAAGCCTTCCCATACCAGTACATAGCCTCTCCTTCGCCAAGATGCCTGCCAGGCCTCCTCATGGCCACACATGGTAACTGGGTGCCTCGCGACCTCAGGCAAACTTGGTGGGGGATCTCGGAGCTGCAGTGATTCCCAGAGGCTGTTCATGGCCAACCACTGTCCCGCTGCCTTGTGGGAAGTCTATTGAAACAAAGGCTTGGGAAGCACATCCTGAGAGAAAAGCAACGTGTTTGGCAGCACACATTAGGTGGTTCTCCGACAGTCTAGAGTTTCTGCCAGACTCCTGCAGTTATGATGGGTGACTGGTTGTCCTAGGTGTAAGCCCTTGCCACCAGGACCAACCTGTCATGACAAAGACAGTGCTATTGAGGACTGTGTACCCCTTTGGCACTCTAAAAACCTCCTTGCATAGGTCTCCATGGTGTACAATATCTGGCCTTACATCCGGTTGAAGTCTGGTGGCATTGGGGTGCCTGGTGATGGGAGCAGGGTAGAATGGCCTTGGAGCTCCTAGCCAGAGCCCTGCACATCAGCGGCATGAGGTATATGGTCGCTAGCAGCTGAGATTGAATGGCAGCTGCTTTTGGCAGGCCACTGTGTGACTGCGCAGCCGTATTTAGGGACCACATTACTACTACTACTACTACTACTACTATTACTACTACTACTTTCGGCTGCTCCCGTTAGGGGTTGCCAGAGCAGATCATCCGTTTCCATTTCTTCCTGTCCTCTGCACCTTCCTCTGTTACACTAGCCACCTGCATGTCCTCCCTCACCACATCCATAAACCACCTCTTTGGCCTTCCTCTTTTCCTCTTCCCTCGCAGCTCCATACTCAGCATCCTTCTCTCAATATACCCAGCATCTCTCCTCCACACATGTCCAAGCCATCTCAATCTTGCCTCTCTTGCTTTGTCTCCAAACCATCCAACCGGAGCTGTCCCTCTAATATAATCATTCCTAATCCTGTCCTTCTTCGTCACTCCCAATGAAAATCTTAGCATTTGGGGACCACACTGCTCACCCAACTGGGGAGGAGCCTAGAAAAGTTGGCCTAAAAATTGTCCACTCAACCATCCTCCTGGGTAGGTTACTGCACCTACTGGGAATTCCATCCTGCGGTAAAAACAAGAAAATGATCCCATTCAAATTGGGAACATGGAATGTTAGGACTCTCCTTGATAATGATGGCAACAGACCACATCGAAGGACTGCACTGATGGACATCGTTGCTCTAGTGATTGACACTAGTGATGTCTTGCTGACCCGGGCCATGAGAGGTGCAGAACGCTGGACAAAACACTGCCTGATCATGACCAAACTCCACATCAAAGTACCCTCCCTACAGCACCTCAAGAAACCCATAAAAAAGCAACTGAACTGTGCTCCTCTGTCACTCTATAGGCCCAATGGCACTAGAGTTTGAGGCCATTCTGAGTTCTGATAATGCCATGGATCAGAAATGTACCTTCCTAACTTCATTGCTACATCAAGCTGCAGTTGACTGTATAGGCTACAGACCCAGAAAACATCAGGACTGGTTCGAGGAGAAATCTGACACCATCACACCCCTACTGGAAACCATGTGTAGGGCACACAGGGCTACTCTCAACTGCCCTGCATCTGCCATCTTTCGGCAGCAGTGGCAAACATCACGTAAGGAAGTACAAACAACCTAGTGCACACTGCAAAATACATGGTGGATGAACAAAGATCACGAGATTCAATCATATGCTGACAGAAATTATATGCACAACTTCTACAACTCAGTAAAGACTATATATGGCCTTAGGAACTGCTCTATCACAAGTGGATCCTGGCAAGGTGGGCTGAACATTTTGAAGCCCTACTTAACCAGCACTCACCAATCGATCAATCCATGCTGGAAGAACTGCCAATTCGTCCGCCCATCCCAGACCTTGACCATTTGCCAACTTTTCAAGAAGTACTTGAAGCCATCAACTCCCTCAAGAACAATAAGTCCCCTGGCAATGATGGTATCTCAGCAGAACTCCTGAAACAAGGAGGATACTTGTGCACCAGAATGATCTATCAGTACATCCTGTGGGACTGGGACCAGGAGCGTGCCCCTCAACAATGGAGGAATGCTAAAATTATCACCCTGTACAAAAACAGGGGAGACAAGTCAATCTGCAGCAAAAGTTGCGGCATATCCTTGCTAGCTATTGCAGGCAAGGTCCTAGCAAAGGTCATACTATGCAGGATGGTGAAGCTCTTGACAGAGCATCTGCTGCCAGAGTCACAGTGCTGTTTCAAGAAGAACAGGAGTACTGTGGATATAATTTTCACAGTAAGACAGCTACAAGAAAAGTGTTGCGAACAACATCAAGACCTTTTCATGGCTTTTGTGGACCTCTCCAAAGCTTTTGACACTGAATCGAGAGCTACTTTGGAAAATCCTGAGAAAGTTTGGCTGTCCGAGCAAATCTGTGAACATTCTGATACAGTTCCATGATAGGATAGTGGCAAGGGTGGCCATAGGAGGCAGGGGTGTGTGCTGGCATTGGTACTCTTCAACATTTTCCTGTTATGTGTCACAAAGCTTTTTCATAAAGATCTGGAAGGCAGTAGTGGGATCACAATAAATTTTAGGCTAGATGGAAACCTCTTCAACATTCGAAGGTTCCAGGCAACCACCAAGTTGCCAGCAGTGCATGCAGGTCCTTGAGCTGCAGTATGCTGATGGCTGCACTCTTGTAGCTCACACACCAGAAGACCTGCAAACCATCCTTGCCGCAGTTGTGAATGCCTACAGCAGGCTGGGTCTATCAGTCAACAACACCAAGACTGAGGTGTTATGCCAACGGAGGTCTAGCCCCCAATCCACTATGCCTGTCTTCACTATAGAACACCAGCCACTCTCAGTTTGTTCCATCTTTCAAATACCTGGGCAGCATCTTTTCTGAGGTTCTGCAAACACTGATCACAAAATTCACAATAGAATCAAACAAGCCTCTGTAGCCTTCAGCAAACTCCAACGTAAGGTCTTCCAAAACAAGCACCTCCACCTGTACACCGAAACTGCCATTTACAAAGCTGTCTGCTCTGTGAAGCCTGGGTCACATACAGCCGCCACCTAAGGCTGCTGGAGCGGTTCCACATAAGGTGTCTGCACAAATCATGGGGATCACGTGGCGTGACCATTTTCCCCATGCTGAGATTCTTGCTAGGACAAACTGCAAGAGCATAGAAACAATGGTCACTGAACACCAACTGCACTGGCTTGGGCATGTCATCAGGACACCTTAAGAATGCCTACCATGTAAAGTCCTGTATGGACAGCTTCATCTAGGCCGCCGGTCCACAGGTGGTCAGAGGAAGCGATACAAAGACCAACTAAAAACATCGCTGAGGAAGTGTTGTATCAATCCCTTGAGACTGGAGCAATCTGCCATCAACCATTCCAACTGGCGGGAGATCTGCCACAGTGGTATAAAACAGCTGGATGGAAATGGAGAGGAATGTGAAAAAATCACAGAAAAGACTAAGGAGACACACAAGCATGCCTTCCCCCACTAACTCAGACTTCATGTGCCCAATGTGCAATAAAACTTGTGGATCAACAATTAGACTCTAAATTCATCAAAGAACAGACCGTTAACAAGGATGGATGTCATCATCGGACTCGATGGACTACCACCAGCGAGAGAGAGTGTGTGTGTGTGTGTGTGTGTGTGTGTGTGTGTGTGTGTGTGTGTGTGTGTGTGAAAGTTGTGCAATGAAATTACAGTAAAAATAAAGAAATCCCTGGTTTATGTGCTTGGATTTAAGTTACGTTGAAGCACCGCAGAATATGGAAAGCATGTAGCATTTTTTTCATTGAAATGCTAATTCATTAAAATTCAATGACATGTTATATTATGAAATGTTATGAAATGTTCATTAAATTCAATGAAATGTGAATTCAGTAATTCACTAGTGAAATACGTTCAGCAGAATGGGTGAGCAGGAACGTCTGGCGTGGCATTGCCCATCTACACCACAAACTTCTCAAATATCTCAGTTAGTTGGGCCCTGCCCAAACCAGTGACCATGCTGACGTCACCAAACCTCCATGTCTGTTTTTATTGTTCAAGTTGCCAAACAACGCTTCTATGTAAACTGTTAATAGAACTGTTTAAAAATTGTTTTTCTCTCATCACACACAGCAAAAGAGCTCCTTCCCCTGTTGATCACAGTCAGTGAAAAAGAGATGAAAAATTAACAGGAAATGAAACGATTCATTTTGAATTAAGACTAAAAATATGATCCAGCGAGGCAAATAAATAAATAAAATGGGAGGTAAGACCATGTTTCTATTTAGAGGTCAGATGGTTGTGGCATGATCGTCATATACCCAGACACACAGAGAGGACCATATGGTGTCAGAGACAGAGACACTGACACCCTGTTAGGACTGCTGAGAAGCAATGCCAGGTTGTGCCATGGACCGAGGGTGCTTTGGCTTGTGGCCTGGCTTTGACAACACATAGGGGTGGGGATGGGGGGCATGGGGACAGAGAATGCAACCGCAAGACGGTTATGCAGGTATCATGAGGGGAAATTGGAAAACAAAAGCCTTCAACTTCTAGCGTGTGGGTATACGAGTTGGCCTGTGTAAAGGCGGCGGGGGGGGTGGTGAAACAGAACAAAATCATCATTGCCATCTTCAACGACAGCTAAGGACAGACCAAACCAAACACAGTGGTCTGTGTGTGTGTGTGTGTGTGTGTGTGTGTGTGTGTGCGCGTGTGTGTGCTTGCGCCTGCTTAGCGCGCAAGAGTGAAAAAAAAGAAAAAAGGGAGAGCGAGACAGAGACGACTCACCATGGTTCTCGAATGAGTTAGTCTCAAAGTCAGCTCCCCAGTCATGCAAGGTCACCAGCTTACTCACTCACTCGCATGTACACGACACCATGCTGAAGACTAAACTTTAAAAAAACAAACAGTCAACACACACACACACACACAAACGCACAAACAAACAATTCAGAGGAATTAAACAAGCACTCTGACCGAAATGGGCGTATCAACAGCTGGAAGGACTCTTTTTTAGTAGATCATTATGGAACCACCAGCATGGGGTTATTATGGAGTAGTTGGGGCATAGTAGACCAAACGTGGACATGAGCTCCAAGCTCACTCCTCCAGTGAAAACACATACAACCTCATCCACACAATTTCTGTCTGTCTCTCTCTCTCTCTCTCTCTCTCTCTCACATACACACATACACATAAACTCTTAATCCTATGCAGGAAAATGATCCTGGCTCTAATCACTGGAACCCTATTGACCCTCTCCTCCCCTCCTCCCCCACCTCACTCAGCCCACAGAGAGAGAGAGAGAGAGAGAGAGAGAGAGAGAGAGAGAGAGAGAGAGAGAGAGAGAGAGGTTGCTGTTATTACAATAATTGTTGCTGTTGTGTTGTTGTTTTACATGCTTTGGCAATATGTACAAAAACGTATGTCATGCCAATAAAGCAAATATTGAATTGAATTGGGAGAGAGAGAGAGAAAGAGAGAGAGAACAGAGACAGGGAAAGACAGACAGGCAGAGTGAGAAAGAGAAGAAAAGACAGACGGGGTGTGCAGGTGCGGGTGAGAGACAAGGAAATTGATAAAGAAAAAAGACAAAGAGGAAGAGAAAGGCTGTTTATGTTTGTCAGATCAGAGCAACTAGCAGCCTAGTTCATTGATTGAGCCATTGATCTATGCAAAGAGCTGCGTGGTCACAAAGCAACACTGGACATCAGCGATTTCACACAGTTTGGAGAAGGTAGAATATGGGCATCTGAGCAGATAACTTAGTGTCTATCTTTATCCACACAATCTAATAGGCAATTTTTCCCAAGACGGGGGTGGGTACCTTAAGATCCTGTGTGATAAGGTTTTTAAGAAAATCAGGATTAGGTTCGTTTGGTAGCTATCTAAGCCACATACTAGGAATTTCCCTTGGTGGACTGTCGAGTACAAATAACACAAGGACAGGAACACTGCACGACATTCCAAAGTAAAGGAAAAAAAGGTTGTCTAACAATACCCGAGGAAAAGTCTGGGTACCTTTAGAAATTGAACTAACAGACATGCCGAGCTTGTGATTGGAAAGAAAGAAAGTTACTTTATTTTGTTATTGTACAGGTCACAATGAAATTTGTCTTCGGCATTTAACCCATCCTATTGTATAGGGGCAGTGGGCAGCTGCAGCACCCGGGGACCAACGCCAGTTCTTCTTTCCACTGCCTTGGTCAGGGGCACAAACACAAGTATTAACCCTAACATGCATGTCTTTTTGATGGTGGGAGGAAACTGGAGCACCTGGAGGAAAACCACGCAGACATGGGGAGAACATGCTAACTCCACACAGAAAGGACCCGGGACGGCCTGGGGTGCGAACCCAGGACCTTCTTGTCATGAGGCAACAGTGCTAACCACTGGGCCACCATGCTGTCCCCAGTTACATGTAGGTAAAATCGGTGCTTATTATGGGTTGTGTAGGTGCATTAAATGGGTTTCTACTATACAGCATTCACATATTACGTTTTTAACTGGTGGAATTTACTTTTGCACGAGGTGAAATTGTCAATAGAGAAGGACTGATTCCACAAATTGCTGGACAATATAACGCCCAACAAAGAGCATAGCGGATTAAGACAGTGAAAGGAAATATCATTTCTAATCATCATCATTGTCTAATTCTAAAAATCCCTTCGATTAAAAAGTGTATGATTGGTACGGATGGATAAATTGAGGATGATAATTGAGCATCTGAAACACTTGAATTTGTTTCTATATACATTACAGTTATGAATCATGTGACTTGATGTGCTTGGTAATGAAACTGACACACTATTATTTACATTTCACACTGACCGAATTTCTTTGTACACAACATATACTGTAGTGCCCTAAATTGTGTCAAGAAAAAAAAGTGCAACACGTGGGGAATTATGAAAAGACTTTGACATCGTCATTGACCTATTTTTCATTCTCTGTATATATCCTCTATAGCCTGATATCTCAAGCAATGGGATATTGTTTCACATGCACCTTCTGGTGGACCTCATGCAAGAGTCCTTAGATGGTTGTTTAAGAAACCCCAAGGTCCTATCAAACTCCAGCACACACCAGGAAGTGTGTGGACTGGTGATGGGGTGATGGGTAGTGGTGGATTGTTGGGTACCATATCATATCATATTCAATCCATATGTTTGAAGTTGAAAGAGGGAACCTTTAATAATCATGGTTACATGGTCTTCAAAGAGAGATAAGACATGGGGAAGAGGAGTTTCTTGTGAATAGGGAACTTCAAAGATTTTGTTCATACAGTCATGACTGTATAGACTTTGCTAAAACACACGCGCACACACACACACACACACACCCAATATAGACAGTGTTGTATTTACATATCAATGTTTATTCAGGCTAAAAAAGACGTGAGCGGGGAGCAAGTTGCTCCACATAATAGATATAAATGTAGACACCATTAGCAATTTCAATTTCGCATATAATCACACACACACACACGGTGCCAGCCCAATATGGTCCCTCATATTCATATAAGCACAGACTGCTGATGTTTAATCTACGCAACTGTGTCTTTTATTCATTCATACAATAGATTGGGGGGGTGATACTCAATCGTATGCCATGAACAGCCATGTGGGTTTTCGTTCCAACCCAACACTACACCAGTTGATTTCCCTACACCTGCAGCCAGATAGGGCAGGACTAGTTACTGAAATCAGCTGATGTAGTGTTGGGTTGGAATACACACGGCCCTCCATTGTACATTATCAGGTATTACTGGATTATGGGTTTATAAATGGTGCACAGTGGTAGGCTAAAGCTTGTACAATGTTTGCATCCTACCTGACGGGTCGCTCCTACCAGGTGACATGGAGGGGATCTGTGTTGGAGCCTCGCAGACTGACTACAGGCATTCCACAGGGTTTGGTTCTGGGTCCTCTCCTTTTCTCCCTGTACACGACATCCCTCAGTTCTGTTATTCGCTCGCATGACTTCTCTTACCATTGTTATGCCGATGACACCCAGCTGATCTTGTCCTTTCCTCCCTCTGATACACAAGTAGAGACACGCATTGCTGCATGCTTGACTGACATCTCAGAGTGGATGGCGACACATCACCTGAAGCTCAATCTGGACAAGACAGAGCTGATGTTCCTCACGGGGAAAGATCGCCTGCACCGAGACCCAGCCATCACCATTGACAACACTGTGGCGACGCCAACTCGGACTGTGAGGAATCTGGGTGTGATCCTGGACAACCAACTGTCGTTTGCTGCAAACGTTGCATCGGTTGCTCGCTCCTGCAGATTTCTCCTCTATAACATCAGGAGGATTCACCCATTCCTCACTGACGAGACGGCACAGGCGCTCATCCAGGCTCTGGTCATCTCCCGGCTGGACTACGGCAACTCCCTCCTTGCTGGCGCCCGGCGTCGACCAACAGATCTCTGGAGCTTGTTCAGAAAGCTGCAGCTCGTCTGGTGTTCAACCGCCCTAAGTTCTCCCACACAACTCCCCTTCTCATGTCTCTACACTGGCTCCCAGTAGCTGCTCGCATCCAGTTTAAGACTCTGGTGCTAGCCTACAGGGCAGTGAAAGGAACAGCTCCTTCCTATCTCCAGGCCATGGTCAAGCCCTACACCCCTGCCCGACCACTTCGCTCTGCTGCCTCGGGACACCTGGTTGCCCCGTCGCTCAGAGGCCCCTGCTGCCGATCGACCCGGTCAAGGCTCTTTTCTGTCCTGGCCCCACAGTGGTGGAATGAACTCCCCACTGATGTCAGGACAGCAGAGTCGCTGCCCATCTTTCGGCGCAGGTTGAAAACTCACCTCTTCAATAACTACTACCCTGTTACTTGTTCTTAGCACTTATTGTATTCACTCATAAAAAAATTTAAAAAAATCTCTTTCTTGCACATTTACTTTAGCACTGGTTTTGCTCTTAGTAGATGCTTGTTTGGATGCACTTATGACCTCTGATGACTAGTAGATCTCCTGATTTCCTACGTTAAATGCACTTATTGTAAGTCGCTTTGGATAAAAGCGTCGGCTAAATGACTGTAATGTAATGTAGATAGGTTCACACCTTGAGAATGTACTCGTTAAATGTACAATAAAATTTAATGAACATATATGTTGCAGATGGAGCGTGGTTTTTGCTTTAATTTGGAGGCTGGCAAAATCAGCAGTGACTCATCTGGTCAACGAAGCACTCTGACCTGTGTGAAATTATCATGTGTGTTTGAGCAGGGAGATGAGCCCAAGAGATGCTGAAACTCCTGACTATAGTACATATGCCTCCCAATGACAGAATTATCGAACCATTTCAAGAATGAAAACGAAATGCTGCCTGTGAGTGGATTTTAGTTAAAGCATAATGCAACCCTAGACCAGTGTGGTGAGTTTGTTGACATCTACAGGTTAAAAACCACCCAAAGGTTAAAAACATGAAGGGCTGGTCTTGGTACTCTGTGGTGTAAGCATAGCAGGATAAACACAACTGCAGCTAATAGGTCTGTTCCTTCATCAGTTCCACCATCCTAGGCCCTTATTGACATGTTTTTCCAGCCCAAAAAAAAAAAATGTAGAAAAGAAGGGTTTGCGTACCCTTTTACTTCACTGTTTTGTGATTAATAAATCATGCAGTGTTGCAGACTGTCTTTCTCCCAGTGTCCCTCCTCTAGAATGCTTTAACCTTCCTTTGCTGTCCATCACTTTCCCTAAACAACTGTAGAATCCACAAACATTATCAGACTCCAGTACAATTTTAAATATCCCTGTCTAGCCTTAAGGGAGACAAATTGTGATTCCAGATTTTTATCAGTCAAATTTTCCTTCTGACACTTAACATTGTGGCAACAAATGTCTATGTTAAGTTTGGTGTGGCTACATTGGGACTGCTCAAAACTGCCACTTGCACCCAACACTGTTCCCTAATATTCAAATTATTCTCTTTAGCAAATAGTCCTCTCTGCTTAGTGACAAGTCCTACTGAAGACAGTCACATGATGTGTGTTCACTTTGATACTCAGTCAAAACTGCTCGCGCTGGTATCTCCCTCCATTTGAAACACATGCCTCAAGCCAAAACAGCCTTTCATCCTCCAAAAACCATGCATTATTGATGACTAGACCAGAGAGAGACAGAAAAACACACATGGTACTTCCCTGTATGACATTTGGTTGCCTGTGTGTATGTGTGTAAAACTTAGTGTGTATACATTAGGTGTGTGGGCTAAATGTGTGTGTGGGTGGGTGGGTGGGTGGATGTGCGTGCGTGCGTGCGTGCGTGTATGTGTGTGTGTGTGTGTAAAACAGGTGGGCTGGACTTTTATTGTCATTGGAAAGTGTGAAACAGATTAGCTATGCATATTTTTGATGAGCCAATCATGTAACTGGATGGTGACAGCAGAGCAGCAGTTGGTTCATCGTTGCTACCGACATCTTGACAACGACTCCTATGACCAATGACAACCTCCGACATCTCCAACGATTTTCTTACATTTCCTATTAATCAAAACATGTGGTATCTATGTGGTAACAGCATCAGTTCAAGCCATCACTGATGCATTCCTGTCTACAAAGCACTCAGCAGTCTGCACTGAAAACGCAAACTTTCACAGAAATCCAGAGGTCGTTAACACACAAAAGCTCATTATATTCTTTTGATAACAAACAAAAGCACCCAGGCCCATGTTAGTGCTTGCTTGGCTATTTCAAAGTTTTCAAAGATTCCTTCTGTTAATTTTGCATTTCAGAGAAATTTCAACAAACACACAAAATTCACCTTAAGAGGATGAAAAACCTTTTCAATTTGATTTTCAGTTTGTGCACAGATAAGCATTAAACAGGTGCAGTAGGAAACCACATCTTGGATCAGTGGTTTTCACCACAGAAACAGATGTCTAGGGTACACAGCGCTATGTTACCTAATTCTTCGTTAATCATCCAACTTTCTGTGTTGCAGAGAATGCTTTAACCAAAACTGAATGCATGCTTTCTTTACCCCGATGACTTAGCTATGTTTTTCATTTTGTGTTTGCCACAAATGCTACTACTACATTCATTAGCTTTATACAACTGACAATTGAATGAGAATAACAATACATTGAAGTTTTCACACTACTTCAAGGCAGGAAGTATGTCAAAATTTTGAAAATACAGTGGGGGGAAAAATGGGGTCATCCTCTAAAATAATAAAAACAACCCAAACAGCCTCATACATCTGGGCTGTTGGGTTAATGCCGGGCCCACAGGGTACTTGTGTGGTACATTGATGTATCTGATGAAGAGCGCAGAGCACCATTGATCCACTGAGGTTGAGAGTGAGCTGTCAGAAACTATCAGGCAAGTGAAAATCCCACTCTGGGCTCTGTGGAGCTCAACTGGCTGTGCAAAGCTGAATAGGGCAAAGCGAGGAACAACAAACCTCCCAAGGCAAATTCTACAGAGGAGGGACATGCATGCACGCATGCACACACGCACAAACGTGCGTGCACGCACACACACACACACACACACACACACACAGAAAGAGCTTTGATGCCTTCTTAAGAGCGTAGGGTTATTCGTATTATTTATTATTATTATTTGGGGCGATATTAAAGCAGCAGCAATTCATCCATAATGCATCTCATTCTTTTTTCTTTTTTCATCCCTTCTTGAATTTGATTCCATAAGAGTCATTTCTTCTATGGTTTAAAATGAGACGGACAGCTGTTTATTTTGATATGCGTGCCCCAAAATCCCTTTTGACTATATTAACCACATGAAACACTCTACCAACTTACTAAAAGTAATAAAAATATAAAGAATAAAAGTAACAGTGTTGTAACACTATTCATTCACAGCCATCTCTTCCACAAATGTTGGTATAAAGGCAGGTTATTCTTACAGCTGTATATACATACCTATGCAACCCAGTTTCTGTGAATTACTAAAGCACTGTGAGGAGTTCGCTTTCTTTGCTTTTACTGGAATACTGTCTTTGTAAAATCCACCATCACATCATGTTGTCAGTATTTTTAAACTGTGCCACCATTCCTGATATGGTTAAGTAGACGGCACATCAAGATGCAACCGTGCAAATATCATTTACCAACTAATTAATAATGAAGCACTAGTGTTCAACATAATATCTTTTGCCCAAAACACCCCTCTGTACACCATTCTGCATCAAAACATAATTTCATTAAAATGGGGCTTAACACTTAAAAAGCATGACAAATTGGTCACAAAATTCCCCTGATAGATTGATATAATTATAACAGTTCAATCGACTATGATGAATAATATATTCACTTAGCCATGAGAGTTTTTAGTTATTATTTGAAGAAAATCCTAAAACTGCATGCACTAATAAAGTGTACTATGGCTGTGAAAGAAAGTGTGCATGCTCACTAGTGTGTGCATGCCCACACAAACGCAGGCACACCAGCTGCAGAGCAACTCCCCAGATTGTGAAAATAGACCAGAGGGGAGGACTAATCCTGGTCATAACATACACAACATACCAGTACAGCAGAACGACTCAATCTCTCAATCTCTCCTTGACAACAAATCCACACAACAGCAGTCTATAGAGAGCGCTAGTAATCACAGGAAACTTGTTACTCCCTCGCTAATACTGTACATGGTACACGGCACTTTTAATCAGCAAAGTTGCAACCGTCACTGGGGAAGTAATCTTTTAAGGCCGCGTGGTCAGTTGTGAGAGAATACAGGCAGGCTAAAGAAAAGGAGGAAAAATACCCGGCTTGGTATGGAATTAAGAGAGATTATGAAAGACTGAAATCCACTGCTTCAAATTGATTCCATTATACCCTAATGTTGACCAGTGCATATGCTAATGTAAAATATGACAGGATCAGTTTGGCTGAGGTACTGTACAGTAGATATAACATGTACATTTTTAAGAACATAGCCATAGAGGACACATCCCACAAGTTGTATACAGTTAAAGATTAACTAGGTTTTTGTTTTTTCATCGAGGTGACTTTTACAACTATTGAAACAGGGTAGAGAAAAGATGATGGGAACTTTTAGAAAGTACATGCCACTATGGTAATGAAATTATCTGATGGACTGAGTGCACCAGGGAAGTTCAAGTAAAACGAAAAATAGAAGTTGCTTTGGGTGGTAGTTAAAAAACAACGTTTCATAGGAAATGATCTGGGGGGCGGGGGCGGTTAGAAGAAAGACATAATGTAGTAGAGCTGGGCTCTATGTGGTTTTACTGTGTGAGAGCCGTCTGACTTCGATCCCTGTAGAATTAGAGCAGTGGTAAGTTCAGGATGTACGGTTTGTTTGCACGATATGACATGCAAAGGTTTCCATCCTTTAAAAGATGGTTGTAGCTGAATAAGCCTACTTGTAAATTGTCTTGACTACGTTTCCGTCATATTTACATATCTATGTTGCTGGATATTGTCCCAGTTGTTTCACAATTTAATTTTTACTTTATCGGGGTTCTTGTCATGAGAGGCAGAGGGTGTTTTTTTAAACAAATAAATCCACTGACTATAACTACAGGAAACAGGCGTGAAATTTGAATAACCCCAATTTGAATTTCCAGTATAAAACGTATCAAAAACACGTTGCGTAAATGTACAGAACGTTGATAATTCCAAATAGGTAGGGGAATACCGTTGAATCGTACAGTGTCAGGGCAGCTGTACATTTAACTTTTCAAGAATTGACAGGTTCATTTATGGTCCTCATATGTGCGACAGACCTCTATAAGAAGGTGATCATAACAATTTGGATTTTAGTTATGGAATTTCCGTCAGTACAGTTTAGCAGAGACGTAACCTAAATGTCATCGAATTGAAGATAATGGAGAAGACGTCTCACCTCAGCGTCTGTGGAAGACAGCAGGTTACCATTTAACTGGCTAAGTCCCGATGTCAACACCGTTACGTGCGCCCTCGCTGTGCGGATTGGAGTAAAGAGAAGAGAGCGGGACCAGTAGTTGCACCTCGCTCAGTTAAATTTCTCTTATTTTTTCCCCATGTGATGGCGGTTTTAAAATTAAAAACCCGGCCTACGTCGTCTACTTCATTGGCACTATGGGTCTCCAGAACTTTACATTGCACTTTTACAAATGATCATTAAAGTCGTCGGCAGTAAATTGCAGATAGCTTACGCTGTATGAATTTTGTTGGCTGATGATTGGCTAGAGTGTGCCATATGACCCACACGGAAACCAATCAGATGAGCGAACAGAAAACGCCGGGGTGCGTGCAGTTAGTTGGAAAAGGTGAGCCGAAAGTAAAACGTAAACCCTGTATTGTGGTGCTTACTGTTCAATACTTAATTTTGCTGGCAAAATGTATAAAAATTCGTTATTGATAAGATTAATTACCAAATGTCTTTGTCATTATCGTGGTAAAATTTATTGTTTGGTTTCATTAGTCACTGCAAAAAGGAAAGCAAACTATTTAACGTAATCTAATATTACCTCTAGAAAATGTCTTATTCACAAATGCAAATTTACCAACAAGAAACCAAACCCTATAAAATGAAATAAAGCAGTATATAAATGCCACGAGAGACTCGTTTTGTAGATTTTACAATGTAAGTGTATGATATGTTTTTGTACAACCTCTAGCGTTTTGTTGTGTACGTGAGTAAAAGAAAACAAACTGATTTCCGCTCAGTGATGTATATTAAAACAAGGACACCCTCGTTTCTTGCCGGCGCGTTCTAATAATTCCCTCTGGGTTATGTAGTCCATTTTACACATGGTTGTCCTTTGTTTGAATGTTGCAAAGACAGGGCGAAAACTACAAACCTCGCCATGTGTCGTGAATGGACCAGCGCTTGCATCAGCGCATGGAAGCGGCACTCGCGGTGAAGTTAGAAGCTGTCATCTGTATTTCTCATTTAAAAATCACACAATTGTCCGCTTTATAGACTAGCCATCTCTCCTTAACGCAAGTCAGACAAACGCAAAAGACTAGATGAAACTGTACGTAAGTGAAGGCAATCCGCATTGCCTGAAAGTATTAGCTGCGTTAGAGCTGACTGGAGTACAATGTGACGTTCACTATGTCAATCACGAAGGTAAGAAAGTATGGTTAGCTTACTACCATCAAATCTGCCTGCTAACCAGATATTACAAACTGTGTTTCCGGGTTGATCTGGCTGATATTCCTTTGGTTGAATTCAATAATGTTAATGGCTACGTGTGTAAATGCTGACTCCGTTTCCTCTAATGAATGGTAAATGACAGTTGGTTGGAGTTCAATCACAGCAGCGCCTCACGTCACCATCATGTCTGTAGCGGCTCTTGAGAACTAACTGGAGAAGCTAATAGTTGGCCTTCACTGTTTTGTTCGCCTCTCTCCTTTCGTGTTTGCTCCAAAAAGCGTTACACTACCTTTGTTTACTTGTGCACCATCGATGCAAAGGGCCTTTTTTGTGCGCGTCACATATATTGCTCTCCTGGCTGACATGGTCTAAGTTGCTGCAAACTTCTCCAGTTAAATTGCTCCTCTTCTGTTCAGGGTGTGTGTCTATTAAGAAATGTAAATGCTACTGCTTTGGTAGGAAGAGGATCGCGATAGATATATCTATAAGTTCAAAACTAGAGAGGTATTGAGTTCACACAATATGGTATTGTAAAGCTGTTTTGTATGAGCCATTTAAGGCTGTTCCACCAGGTTAACCCAAACTCTGAGCTTGTAGGTCTACCCTATTGTGGGAGCTGAGCTACTTGATTTTAGTGCTGGGTTTGATTTAATAGACCATGAGATGTTCTTAATGAAACTTACTGCTTATGGTTTTAATAGTTCGACCCTTAACTGAATGAGGAGCTACTTATCTAATAGAACGCAAACGATTTTCTTTAATGGTAGTTTTTCTACCGAGAAGAGGGTACAGTGTGGTGCCCTCCCAGGGAAGTTGCTTGGACCTATTGCTCTTACCAATGCCACTTGTTTTACTAGCTAAACAAGTGACGTTAGTTTAGCTATGTTTGCTGATGATTCCACAGTGTATAGGTCATCAAACAGTGGGGATGAATTAAATGTTCTCTTTGAAAATGAAATGAAATTGATTTTGGACTGGGTAACCAAAAACAATCGAGTGCTGAATTTGTCAAAGACTAAATGTATTGTTTTTGGCTCAAACCATGCACCAAGGCAAGAGAACCAATTATGCATCTCCGTAAAGGGCAGCTGTATAGAGCAAGTCACTGAGGCTAAACTTCTAGGAGTCACCATTGATGAGCAACTATTGTGGCAGAATCACAGACAAAATAATCGGGAAAAATTGGGTGAAGAATATCTATTCTAAGAAGATGCTCGTCATTTCTTACACCAAGTACCACTTTGCAGGTCATACAAGCTTTGGTGTTGTCTCATCTTGACTACTGGCCAGCAGCCTGGTCAAGCACAGCAAATAAAGAGCTGTACAAGCTTCAGTCAGTGCGGAATAGAGCGGCATGTCTTGCACTCAGGTTTTCAGTGAGAGAAAATATAGACCAAATGCATGCTGATCTTGCCTGGCTGAAAGTGGAAGACAGATTAAAATGCAGTCCTCTAATTTTATTCAGGAATGTCTTTCAAAACAACCCTACTTCCTGTACTCAAGAATAAAATTTTCTCAGAACAGACATGACCATGAAACAAGACAGGTTACTAGGGGTCATGCTGCAATTCCTCGACCTAGAACCAATTCAATGAAAACGAGAGCCATTTCTCAGTGGAATAATTTGCCATACTTTTTTTTATTGCTCAATTATTGCATATTACTCAAGTAACAAGTAAAGTTTAAAAGACAACTAAAGCTGTTACTCTTGGGTAGAGGCCTAAAAAAAAATCAATAACTTTTTCTCTTTTAGGTTTTGTGAAATATGTCCAAAGTATTTGGTAAGCATGGTCATAGATGTGTGTGTGTGTGTGCGTGCGTGTGTGTATACATATACAGAGGGAGATGTGTGAAGTTTTACATGGTTTGATGAAATTGTAGTTGGTTTTTGTAATGTTTATACTGTTTTAATTGGGGTTGGGTGGGTGGGGGGTTAGTGATGTAATTGTATTTATGTATGCAATGTTGTATACATGCATACTATGCATGTATGTGAAAGCATGTGTATACGTTTATATTCTTAACATGGATCCCAGGAAGAGTAGCTGTTGCCTTGTAACAACTTATGGGGATCCAAATAAACAATACCCTATAACTTAAGATATCTACCTCATCTCTCAGAAATCATCTCACTTTAACAAACTGCCTAGGTTGTGGGAAATGCATCAGGATTGATTTTTGAATGGGACCTTTTTCTGCTGTTATTTGATGTAACACGACATGGTGCCTGTAGTGCCTTGTTGGTAAATCTGTTCAACCCAAACTTAAACTTAAAGTGAGAGGGATTTAGTCTGACATAGTTAAATGCTCTCATTTCTGAGAAACCGGAACTCATTTTATGTCCCATCTTATATGTAAAATATGGATCTGTAGAAATTGTTCTGCAGTAAATGTAAATGGCTAATGTCAACACTGACCTTACTAATATCCAAGCCATTGCATCAAGATATTATTCACCTCCAACACCCAGTGTAAGTCTCCTGTCGTTGCTGTGCAGAGTTGTCTGCTACCCATTGCTGTATGGTGTTGTCAAAAATCATCTGGACACTGGTGGATCAAATTATTTGTATCTGGCAACATTATGAGACCCTGTAAGACAACTCCGATTGTCTGGGACATGTGGTAGAGACCTCCCTCCCTTTTCCAAGATACATTCTTCTCCTTGTGAGCTGGGTCATACAGAGACTGATAACAAGGGCATCTGTCATGTGGCCACACACACACACACACACACACACACACACACACACAACATCAATAACATGGATTATCAAAATCCCCTCCTGTGGGCTTCTCTCTTAAAATCTGATTGGTTCCAGATTAAGATAGAAATTAAGGCTTGACCTTTGCGTTGACCTCCATTTTCCTTGTGGACCTTTGTAGTGCCTTCAAAAGATAAATATTGAAACCAAGCATTTCCACTAAAGGAGCTACAATGAAAAGTCTTGTTTATGAAGGAAACTTTTTTTAGGGATTTAATTTTCTTCATCGAGTTGTGTTTAAAGATGTTTGGCCATTTTCAAATTGAAGTCTTCTGTATCCGGTGGAAATGGGTAATATCCAGTTGAATGAATGTGTTTATATTCCGTGCATTATTTTTGTGGTAATGTGCCATATCATGCCTCAGTAAACAACATGGAACCACTCATACTTTTCTTGAAGACTGTTGATCTGTGCCACAATCAATACAAGTGCTCTTTGCATTTTATTCTTTTTTTTTCTATGTGTAAATTAACAATTTTACTTTATAACTGTCTTTTCAGAGAAAATTATGCCCTTCCTCAGCCGTCCAGCCCTGCCAGCCTTGCTCCTGCCCAGCGGAACGCACCTCTTCAGCTCCAATGCTATCTGCCAGTCAGTCTCCTGCATACATCACTCAATACATCCATGAGTCAATAGATCAGTCAGTCAGTCAAGCTGCATTTATAAAGCATGTTTCTTTGATGACAGTGCATTCAGCTGGGGTTCAATGCATGCATTGATGTTGACCTACGTTGGTTGTGATTTAAAGGGCAGATGTAGTACTCTTTTTAACAGGCCTTCACTCTGGCTGCCCAAACTGTGCTGCTAAGCCCAATATTGTCTGAGTTGTGCCACCGAGGCAATATTGTAGGTCAGTGATCCATTTTGTAAACCAAAATGCAATTTTGAGTTTTCAGTTGACAGCGATTGAGCAGCATGATTAGCACAGCACACACAATGTTCATTACCATAGCCCCATTAACACTTCCTGTAGTAATTCCTATATGAAAAATAACATAAAGTTTTGGTTCGCTGTGTTGGCTGCTCAATTCCTGATCCATCCTCAGCTCCTGGTGCCTTACAAATAGGAATAAAGATGCGGACAACTCGGGTTTTACCACTTGGCATCCTGAAGCTCAACACTGACAGCAGTTGATACTCATACAAAGCCCAAATTTTTGAGGTATACGCAAGTATTTCTAGCTCAGAACGGCCTGCTACTATCAAGTGTTTTTGCTTTCGTATCACCAGGGTCCACAAGTCAAGTCAATTTTATTTGTATAGCCCAATGTCCATCCATTATCTGAACCACTTATCCTGCTCTCAGGGTCGCAGGGATGCTGGAGCCTATCCCAGCAGTCATTGGGCTGCAGGCAGGGGGCACCCTGGACAGGCCGCCAGGCCATCACACAGGGCCAACACACACACACACACACACACACACACACACACACACACACACACACACACACACACACACACACACACACACACCTAGGGACAATTTAGTATGGCCGGATCACCTGACCTACATGTCGTTGGACTGTGGGAGGAAACCGGAGCCCCTGGAGGAAACCCACACAGACATGGGGAGAACATGCAAACTCCACACGGAGGACGAATCGGGATGACCCCCAAGGTTGGACTACCCCGGGGCTCGAACCCAGGACCTTCTTGCTGTGAGGCGACCGCGCTAACCACTGCGCCACCGTGCCGCAGCCCAATATCACAAATTACAAATTTGCCTCAAGAGGCTTTACAGCAGCACAACATCCTGTCCTTAGACCCTCGCATCGGATAAGGAACAACTCCCTAAAACCTGATAATAGTGTAATATACTGTGCAGTATTAATGAATGTTGATCAGAATACATTTTAGTTTACATAGATTCTCAAAATTATGTATGCACACCATAACTCACTTCCCAGCAGAGAATGACGCATCAGATAAAAAAAACAGGCTCGAAGTATTCTATTCATTGCTCACCGAGCAGCACGTTACTTTTGAAATGTAGCATGTGGTCTAGTGCAGATTCTGTCTTAAACCCTACCCCATTTTGGGCCTGTAATATTTGAAAAACAATTTTGTGATAATACATTTGGATTAAGTAACCCAAATCCTCCAAAACGTCTGGATTAACACTGTTTTCTCATGGCTTCTTGATTTTATTTGGTTCAGGTAACATTATGTCAAAGACCAAATGTCAATATTACATCTGCTATTGTCTCTCCTATTAAGGTGTGTTCAATAAGCAGCTATCAGGAGAGGATTCCCATTAGGCCAAATCAAGCTGAATGTGTTATACCTGATCCTGTTAAATAAGTTTCCTCATTCTTTCATTCTTCCTTTTAATGTAGTAATTAAATTTTATTTTTTTTTACTGCTATGTTTATACTTTAGGTACATATTTGAAGTGACTGGACAGAAAAACACTGCCCTTTGCAATCAATGGCTAGAGTGGGAGGCCGTCGAACTCCAGGTAAAATCTAATATTTTATGCATAGGTTATATGTGTTGGTTGAAAGGTTGCCTGATATGGGGCGTCCGAGTGGCGTGGCAGTCTATTCCATTGCCTACCAACACGAGGATCGCTGATTCGAATCCACGTGTTACCTCCAGCTTGGTCGGGCGTCCTTACAGACATAATTGGCCGTGTCTGTGAGTGGGAAGTCGGATGTGGGTATGTGTCCTGGTCGCTGCACTAGCGCCTCCTCTGGTCAGTCGGAGCGCCTGTTCGGAGGGGAGAGGGAACTGGGGAGAATAGCGTGATCCTCCCACGCGCTATGTCCCCCTGACGAAACTCCTCACTGTCAGGTGAAAAGAAGCAGCTGGCGACTCCACGTGTATTGGAGGAGGCATGTGGTAGTCTGCAGCTCTCCCCGGATCGGGGTGGAGCAGCGACCAAGACAACTCGGAAGGGTGAGATAATTGGTCAAGTACAATTGGGGAGAAAGGGGGGGGGGTAAAAAAAAAAAGAAGGAAGGTTGCCTGATGTCAGACAGAGTTGTCAACTCGTTACACTACATTTCCATCTTCAGTCTGACATTGCCTCCCTCCACTCTAACCGATTTCCGTGAGGGAGGGGGATTCGATTTTCACTAACCAATCACTAGAGACCAACATATCCGCCTGAATCTAACGTCTTTTTCACTCAACACTGATGTATAGCCATGCCAACATACTAGTTTTGCCAGGGTTTTAAGTGTGGAGAAAATGTCAGGCGATATTGAGTAGACATGCCATACCCCGCGGCGCTCAATGAATAATCGCTTTTTCAACCGAGAAACCGCTGTTTCATGTAACGATGCCAGACTAAAAGAATCATTCAACTCACTGGAGTGGGCAGATTCAAAGGTCAGGACCCAAGCAAGTTGAAAGGTGACATTAAAATAATTAAAAGGCAGACCTTCCATTGCAAAACACACAGAAAACTAGGCAGGATAGAAAGAGTTGGTATCTTAAAAT
Source organism: Lampris megalopsis (assembly GCA_022114975.2). NCBI lineage: Eukaryota > Metazoa > Chordata > Actinopteri > Lampriformes > Lampridae > Lampris > Lampris megalopsis. The sequence continues at coordinate 2,342,173 of JAJHIY020000964.1, read as the reverse complement.
GTCTAACTATTCCATGGATCTTGATGATGGGGGCAGAGAAAAGCATATTAATAACATGTCTTTATGTCAGCCTACAATTTGATTTATTGAAATCTTTTGTTGCAATTGTGATTTTTTTTTTTCAAGATCATTGACTGATTTGAAGTTTTTCCTTCATTCCCACTTGATCACATTTGTCTTTTGTGTAGCCTGCACTACTGCGGGCCCTCCACATGGCAGTGCTACAGGGAAAGGGAGCAGAGGCATCCAAGTTCCTGCAGCGGCCCCTCAATTACTTGGACCAAAGTTTGAGCAAGAAGACCACGCCATATTTAACTACGGTATGAAGATATATATAGACTTGTACCTGTTCACATGCACATGCACACATTTTAAAACAAACGGAAAATGTGAAATGCCTCACTTGTTACTAGGAAGTGTTTTTGCTAATAAAGGCTCTGGCTGCCACATAGTTTTGTAGTAAGAACTGAGCCTGGATGCTGATGGAATCTGAATGATTTTGTTTATATGTGAGCTTAGTCATACATACAAACAGGGAACCACTTGGACACTTGTCAATGCTTTCAGTATAGACAGCTATAATGAGATGAATGCAGGAAGGCAGTCTAAGCACTTTTCTTGATTGCAGCAGGATTAATAGTTCAGGATGAGTGAGGGTCTAATACTGTTGAGGGTTCCACTTAACATATGGGTGGCTTTTTTCTTATACATACACAAACAACAAGTTGGCTTATACACTCACTGACCACTTTATTAGGCACACCTGTCCAACTGCTCGTTAACGCAAATTTCTAATCGGCCAATCACATGGCAGCAACTCAATGCATTTAGGCATGTAGACATGGTCAAGACGATCTGCTGCAGTTCAAACCGAGCATCAGAATGGGGAAGAAAGGTGATTTAAGTGACTTTGAATGTGGCATGGTTGTTGGTGCCAGACGGGCTGGTCTGAGTATTTCAGAAACTGCTGATCTACTGGGATTTTCACGCACAACCATGTCTAGGGTTTACAGAGAATGGTCCGAAAAAGAGAAAATATCCAGTGAGCGGCAGTTCTGTGGGCGAAAATGCCTTGTTGATGCCAGAGGTCAGAGGAGAATGGCCAGACTGGTTCGAGCTGACGGAAAGGCAACAGTAACTCAAATAACCACTCATTACAACCGAGGTATGCAGAAGAGCATCTCTGAACGCACAACACGTCGAACCTTGGGGCAGATGGGCTACAGCAGCAGAAGACCACACTGGGTGCCACTCCTGTCAGCTAAGAACAGGAAACTGAGGCTACAATTTGCACAGGCTCACCAAAATTGCACAATAGAAGATTGGAAAAACGTTGCCTGGTCTGATGAGTATCGATTTCTGCTGCGACATTCGGATGGTAGGGTCAGAATTTGGCGTCAACAACATGAAAGCATGGATCCATCCTGCCTTGTATCAACGGTTCAGGCTGCTGGTGGTGGTGTAATGGTGTGGGGGATATTTTCTTGGCACACTTTGGGCCCCTTAGTACCAATTGAGCATCGTGTCAACGCCACAGCCTACCTGAGTATTGTTGCTGACCATGTCCATCCCTTTATGACCATAGTGTTCCCATCTTCTGATGGCTACTTCCAGCAGGATAACGCGCCATGTCATAAAGCTCGAATCATCTCAGACTGGTTTCTTGAACATGACAATGAGTTAACTGTACTCAAATGGCCTCCACAGTCACCAGATCTCAATCCAATAGAGCACCTTTGGGATGTGGTGGACCGGGAGATTCGCATCATGGATGTGCAGCCGACAAATCTGCAGCAACTGCGTGATGCTATCATGTCAATATGGACCAAACTCTCTGAGGAATGTTTCCAGTACCTTGTTGAATCTATGCCACGAAGGATTAAGGCAGTTCTGAAGGCAAAAGGGGGTCCAACCCGGTACTAGCAAGGTGTACCTAATAAAGTGGCCAGTGAGTGTATGAGAGACGTTTAGAACGGAGACCCACTTGTATACACATTCACTTACACATGCAGTTAGACAAGCTTTATGATGTGTATATTGTATATTATCAAGTCAAAGGTTCATCTTCAGTAGCACAAAAAAAGCTGAACTTCCTCTCTGTGCCTCTTGGGGCCCCACTGGCAGCACCTCTTCTTCCTTCTTTCCTGTTTCAATCCCTGATCCAGATTCAAGCTGATAAAATTTATTGGGAGAGGCGTTGATAGCTATGACTAGGGCATTGTTTAATGTTTTCCTCTGTGGCAACAGGTTTCCTGTCTCTTTATGACACTGAGCTAAATATATCTTCACACAGAACAATCTCGTTGTGAATGGCATAGCTAATAGAAACTGAAAAACAATCTAAAGGGAACCCAATGCTCAAAGCAGTCTATACTTATTGAAAAACCTGTACACAATAATTAAAATTTAGACTTTTGAGGAGTCCTCAACAGGGATGCACTGTGTATGGACAATCCAATGGCACAGATGAGTAGTGGGAACATGAAGGATTGGGACAGTTGTGCCAGTCTTCTGTGTTTTGAGTTCCCACACCAACAGCAAGCTAACATGAGTCAAATGAGGCTTTAGTTTAAAAGATAGGTCATGTTTGGACAGTACTAACTGCATGAAAACCAATAATGTGTTTCAGGAAGTTATCTCCGTTGTTGATGTCATTCTGTGGGCCGCACTCTATCCTGTTTTGTCTGACTCCAATCTAACATCAGGTGAGTTCTGACACTGTTGGACTTGAGTCTAAGGTAAAATAGATTGCGTGATTAAGCAAAGGTTTTGATGTTTAAAAAAAAGGGTGAGATCTTGGTATGATTTTTTTTTTTCTTAACATCTTACTTTAATCATTTTCGTTTTCCCGTTTCATTCTCCTTCTGTTTCTCGCTCTTCTCTTTTCCACCTCTTTTCATGTCAATCTATTCCACTTTTTTTTTTTCTATCTCAGGTGAGCATAAGTTTGTGCGGGCCTGGTTTGACCACATGGTTGGGATTCAGGCCTGCCAGGCTGCAGCTCAGAAACTGTTGAAGGGAAAAGGCCTGGAGGCCATGAAGAGCTTCATGCAGAGGCAGCCAGCTCCAGGGAGCAGCAACCACACTGAGGTAACAGTTGAAAATAAAGGAGTGGTGTGTAATGAATTAAAATGGTGAATAATTTAATATTAATTAGTATCGCCACCTTGCCGTGGTGGAGAAGCTTGCGTGTACTAATAATCCCAAGAGCTATGTCGTCCAAAGCTTGGCTCCTGGTAGGGTCACCCAAGGCGGATAGTTGAAGGTGGAGGTTCCAGACGAAGCACGATCCAACAAAGACCTTAACAGCAGAACTGGACGAAGATGTCTCTAGGTCACAATGGCAATGAAGGCTGCAACAGAGGGTGGTCCCCAATCGTCTTGGTTCTCCATGCTATTGGACTCTGGCCATCTGCTGCCAAGAACCGCGTGGTGGCTGCAGGCACATCAGCCTATCCACATAATAAGCTGTAACACGCAGGCGTCCGCCCATTATGTGGCTCAAGGATCGGCCTCTACGCCCACCTGAAGACCCAGAAGACCCCAGAGGGAGGACAGTCATACTCAACACCGAGTGACTGCCAATGATTAATAAGTAAATAAGTTAATTAAAATATGCTTACGTTTAACAAGCATATCTACATGTGAAATCCCTGCTGTATTATTCATCATTATTTATTTATTTGTAATTTTTTTTTTCTTTCATTGTGAAGCACTTTGTGACTTTCAGTGAAAGGTGCTATTTAAATAAACTTTACTTACTTACTTACTATTATTATTTCATGATATAGACTTTTATTTTGAAACGCATCTCTGCCAGAATACCATTTCTGTTTGAGAGTGATCTCTGGCGATGGGGTTAGAGAAGTAAAATAAGTAAAGTTTATTTCTAGCACCTTTCACCGAAAGTCACAAAGTGCTTCACAGTGAAAGAACAAACGAAGTTTGGGTAGTTTGTGTTAACGTCTTGTTTTTATTTGCAACTGAAGAGTCAGTTAAGCGCTTTCGGAACGTTCAACACTTGTACATGCAGTCATTAATATCTTCCAATTTCCATTTTTCATGCCGAAACCTGGAAGAAGGAAATACTTAAAATTTTGGACCGAAAGAAGTTGGAAGCTAACTGGTAGAAATGGCGGAACGATACAACAGGTTGAAACGTAAACGTGCTGTAATTCACGCATCTGTGACAAAGCTATTGACTCAGGTTGAAGAGGAAATAAGCAAGGAAGAACCAACTGTGATAAGCTGCGTCAAATGTTGTCAATGCTGTCCACGAAGGAGAAAACTTTAATTGGTTTGGACCAAGGTATTGAGGAGGGAGCTCCAAATGAGGAATATGAAGCGGAAATTGAAAGCGCACAGGATTACCAGGACCGCATTATTCTGTGGAAAACATGGGCTACCAGATTGACTCAAAGGAGTATGGAGACCATGAGTAGGTGTGTGAGTAATGTAAGTGCAAACTCTTTCGGATCTATGAACAGTTTGTCAAGCTGCCAAAATTAATAATTGAGAAGTTTCATGGAGAAATAAGTCAGTGGCAGGAATTCTGGAGCCAGGACGAGACTGCTATTCACAATGATGATGCGCTGTGCAAGGAGAAATGTACTTACTTGAAATCCAATTTTACTGGAGCAGCAGCTAAAGCAGTAGTGGGGCTCACGTTTACTGACAGTAATTATGATGCAGCATGTCAAAATTACTGAACCTGACTCCTGTAAAAAAAGTCTTCAGATATTGCAGCCCTAAGACATTTGTATGATGAATGTGAAATTCAGATGTAGTTTTGGGATCCCTGGGCATTTCCTGTGACATGCGGTCATTAATATCTTCCACTACAGTGGTGGTTGTGTCTCAAATTCCTCGGTGTACATAAAGGATTCGAGATCGCCCTCAGTAGTTACTGCGCTTGTTCATGTGCCTGGGTAACCCCATGTGTGAACAAATGAAGGAGAAGGAAACTAGTTTGTTGACAAATTACACAAGCCCATTTAAAGTTTGTCTTGATGCGTGTCCCTCTTGAATATGAATGCACACACCCACACACACACATGTGCAAGCCCCTACATGAGCACTTTGTAACATAGTTTTAGAAAAATGCTTTAATATAAATAAGTTGTTATTACATGAGTGTATTTTTTCCCATTTTGAATTTGGTCCGCAATAGGCTGCCATACGTTTTTTCTTCCCTCTTTGGAAGTCTACTGTAATTGAAAAAGCTGTCCATTTCTATTAAAAAATTAGAAAAAGTTATCACTCTCACGGTAAGACAAAAGTTGATTCAACATCCTTCTACTTAACTCTAAGCTGGGTTCTAAAAAAAAAATCCCTGTAAGCCTATACAACACTTGGTATAAAGGTTACATCACAGTTTCTCTATCCTTTATTCTCTTTTAGGGGGGTTATTTTAGGATTTGAACAGGTGTAAATGAAATAGAAACTTTAGTGATAACTGCGACCACCTCCCATTTTGAGGTCTGAGAATAGTTGCAAGCACATGTTAGCGTGGGAGTCTCAGATTGCGGAGTTCATATGGTAAATAAATGGTAAATGGACTGCATTTATATAGTGCTTTTCTAGTCTACCGACCACTCAAAGCGCTTTACAATGTATGCTTCACATTCACCCATACATTCACACACATGACAGAGGCTGCCATGCAAGGCACCAACTTGCTCATCAGGAGCAGTTAGGGGTTCAGTGTTTTGCTCAAGGACGCTTCAACGCGCTCTCTGCAGGAGCCGGGGATCGAACCAGCGACATTCCGATTACTAGACGACCTGCTCTACCTCCTGAGCCATGCCACCCCATGGGAAAGGGTTGAGGTCAGTTGAATAAGAATGGAAGTGGGTGATGTGTCTATTTATAGAACAAGGTATCAAGAGTGCTGATCTGAAATCAGTCTCTTCAGATAATAGTGTAGTTTATTCTTTCTGTCGACCTGACCTTAGTGACCTCCGACCAGCAGTTATCTTCTTGTATATATCATGGCTCTATTCAAAAACATAACACACTTTAAAAGAAAAAAAACAGAGAATTCTCTGGTATATGTTGTGATTGTTGATGACAGTGGAAATTTAATTCCAGATATTTTTTTTAAATACCACCCTTTCCAGAACCAAAACTATTGATGAACAAATCCTGAAGCTGTGTGGGATGAGTTGTTGCTTCAAATGAAGGAGTTCAGGTATCTCGGGGTCTTGTTCACGAGTGACGGTAGGATGGAGCAGGAGATTGACAAGTGGATTGGTGCAGCAGCAGTAATGCAGACATTGTACCGGACCATTGTGGTGAAGAGGGAGCTGAGCTGGAAGGCAAAGCTCTCAATTTACCAGTCATTCTTTGTTCCAACCCTCACCTATGGTCATGAGCTTGGGTAGTGACCAAAAGGGTGAGATCGCAGATACAAGCAGCTGAAATGAGTTTCCTCCGAAGGGTGTCTGGGCTTAGCCATAGAGATAGGGTGAGGAGCTCAGACATCCAGAGGAAGCTCGGAGTAGAGCTGCTGCTCCTTCGCGTCAAAAGGAACCAGTTGAGGTGGTTCGGGCATCTGATTAGGATGCCTCCTGGGCGCCTTCCTTTGGAGGTTTTCCAGGCACGTCCAACTGGGAGACTCTGGGGTAGACCCAGAACTCGCTAGGGGGACTACATGTCCAATCTGGCCTAGTAATGCCTTGGGATCCCCTAGGAGGAGCTGGAGGGCGTTGCTGAGGAGAGGGGCATCTGGAGCGTCCTACTTAGCTTGCTGCCACCGCAGCCCTACCCTGGAAAAGCAGCAGAAGATGAATGAATGAAGGACCCTAAAGCTGATTAAGTGAAACCGAATAGGGGACCACCCCTGTGGATGTTGTCACTTTTAATACTATAGGTCTGTTAGTGCTATGTTGAAATTGACACTTATGTGAACGTTATTGGCGTAAGTTTAACTTAATGTGAATATATTGTTAATGGGGCATCTTAGTGGGCTTTGTTAATGGAGATGTGCATATTAATTTCTGCCTATTGATTAAAATTTCTAGATTCTAGTTCTACAGGAACATTTTATTCCCCTAGAACATAAAATACCCAGAATGTTGAACCCAATCCCCCTTAAAAAACATTTCAGTATTAGTGTGGAAATCTCAGTATTTGTTTTCTTTTCTCAAGTTTTCCTTGAGAACGTGTAACTCAGACCACTTAACAGGAAAATGTCCTGCACTTTAGAGAAATGACTGCTGTTTTAGATTAAGCAACCGTAAGTTGTATTCAGTGTAGTTTCAATTTATTGGAATTTGTCTTTTGTTTGCTATCTCTTCAGAATGAGGAAGGGGAGCGCGTGGTGTCAGAGGAGGAGATGGAGTCAGCCACCCTTGTGTGGAGTAAAGGACTGGACAGCAGCACAGTGGTCACAGAAAGACAGCACCCAATGTAGGCACCTATTGGGATATCTTATGTTTCAGCAATTTGATTCAGTATTCCCATGGGAATTTAATGGTGTATTTTGTATAAGACTGACTTACAGGATGTGAGCTACTGGGGAGTTTGTGTCTCATGTGAGCTTTGATAGGACTTGTTTTCAGGAATTGAGCCTGCACAGACGACCTTTCCCATTATAGGACACGAACCACAAAGTTCCTCCAGTTTTTGTGGTGTTTTATTTTAATCTTCTGATATGCATCTAGGGAAACTGTTAGCTACATTTTATTTTCCCACCAAAGTCTAATCTAGTCCAGATTCCATCTCTTGGGAAATGTTAGAATCAAAAGCAACGGCATGATGGCCCAGTGGTTAGCACCGTTGCCTCACAGCAACAAGGTAAGGTCCTGGGTTTGAACCCCGGTGTTGTCCAACCTCGAGGGTCATCCCAGGTTGTTCTCTGTGTGGAGTTTGCATGTTCTCCACCTGTCTGCGGTGGGTTTTCTCCAGGTGCTCTGATTTCCCTCACCATCAAAAAGACATGCATGTTAGTGTTAATACTCCTGTCTGTGCTCTGACCGAGGTATGGCAAGACGAACTGGAGTTGGTCCCCGGGTGCTGCACGGTGGCTGCCCACTGTTCCTAGTACACAGCTAGGATGGGTTAAATGCAGAGAGAGGATTTCCCCATGGGGATTAATAAAGTAGTTAAAAATAAAACTTTTTTTTCTACTTCAATAATTGTGAACTCAGAAAGTTTCCTAACCCATGTATCCGTCAAACCCCTCTAAAGCCTGTTGCACAGTTTAGACAACAGTGCAAACTTAAGAAAACACTTTTGCTTTTCTCTGAATTCCAGTAAATATAAATTTCAGTTAAATCCAACAAAAAGTGCTTCAGTAAATAAACAGGAGAGGTCATATGCCAAAATGTGACCTTATGCATGGCTTTTAAGTGAGGGGATGAGAGTTGATCAGATGGGGTGGGCAGAGTAAAGATGCGGGTGTGTGTTGGTTCCCCTCAGAGTACCTCAGGAGGGGAAGCGTAACATCCTGCTGACCAGCGCCTTGCCTTACGTCAACAACGTCCCCCACCTGGGCAATATCATTGGCTGTGTCCTCAGCGCCGATGTCTTCGCCAGGTAGGAGTTCCAAGTCATTTTATTTTCTCATCATGTCAACTGAATCAGTTTGTTAACAATCCTTGGATATTTACATGCAAAAAAATTTACTTTTGTGATAATTTCCATCACTGATATATTTAAGATGATAGCTAATGCACCAATTTCCCATTATGAATAGGGAATAGTGGCTCACTTTAGTGTCACAGAAAGTTGATCAGTTCAGCTGGACACATTTATTTAGAGAAACGTTTCATCACTCATCTAAGATACCTTCAGTCTCAAGTGACTGCAGGTATCCCCACCCTTATTAAATGATAAAAATGAACTGATTCAACTTTCTTTGATTTTCTTACCTGGATTATTGAGCATGAATGAAGACGCTCATTTCAGTGGTTACTGTCTGGTAGGACTTTCAAAACAATTATTATGTGGCACAAAGTGTTTGAAGTAATTCAAGACATTGCATTTTTTTTTATTAGAATTATTAACATAATCCTCCTTGGTAAGGAAATTGGGGGGGAGGATTACAAAATACTTTTCTGCAGACCCAATACTATTTTCGCTTGGCCTCTCCCTTGTAATCTATCACTTGGTATTGCCCCTAAGGTTTCATTTGTGGTCGGATTTCACAGAAATGCCATTGACAGAGCTGGAAATAAGACATGCTCCATCATCTTTAATGTGCTCAAACAAATCAACCTTTCAATAAAAGTTTTGAAGTGTTTCTGATGTGACACTTTTGCATTTCTCAGTTGTTGGTTAGCTAACAAAATGATTCAGATGAGCTAACTGTAGTTCTGTTGAAAGCGGTGCAAAAACATCTCTTTGACAATGTCAATGTTAAGCATCCAGTCATGATGTGATGTAAATAATATGAAACATTAGCTACTCAATAGAAAATGTGCAGTCAATACTAGATCTACTTCCAGATATAAACTTAAGACAATGATCCTGCATTGTGGTTTCCATCTATGATATTATTTGTTGTTGTTGTTCACAGTTATTTCGTCACTGTTATTTCTTAACATTGTCTTTTTTCAATTCCCCAAAATTTCTCTCTACCTCTCCTCATTCCTCACCCCTTGTCCTGTCTTGCCCTCTCCCAGGTACGCCCGCCTGCGGGGCTGGAACCTGCTATTTGTGTGCGGCACCGATGAGTACGGCACGGCCACCGAGAACAAGGCCAGAGAAGAGGGCCTGACGCCGCAGCAGATCTGTGACAAGTACAACACCATTCACACCAGCATCTACAAGTGGTTCCAGATCGACTTCGACTTCTTTGGCAGAACCACCACCCAGAAACAGACAGAGTAAGAAGAGGAGGGAGAAGGCAGGATTTTTCATGTTTAGAAGAGATGGATGGCGAGACCGGAGGAGAAAGAAAGAGAGAAAATGAGAGAAGGAGAGGGAGAGACAGGAATTGAGAGGTCAGGATGAAAAATGAGGGAGATATTTAGCTTTCATCATTATATCTGAGCTACCATCAACATATTTGAACACACAACAAGACAGATTGTCTGTGACAGTATGCTGTTTTCTGAGAATATTTAGTGTGGGGTTGAATACTTCATAATGTGTATTTGTAATCAATTTTATTGTCTAGTAAGGAATTTTTCCAGGGCTTACATCATGGCTTGAAATCAAAAGGATACAAGATGAGACTTTAATCTGTGGGTTTGTTCACTGAAAAGAATAAGTAGGATAAAAACCGATGCGTTGCGGCCGCCGTGTTTGATAATGCAGAACATGAAACATGGTAAGCATTTCATGTTTTGTGAAAAATGAAAAACTGTGTAATGAAGACTGTTTCTCTTATTTTGTGACAAGTACGTTGGATGTCCTCTAGTTTTAAATGTCCAAAACCTACATCAAAGAGGACTATCACCTTCATTACTTTCTCCGTATCTAGAAAAGGGCTTTCATTATCATTCACTGAATAACTATACCGGCATCTTACTGTGTGAACACAACTAACATGTTGAATGTGTAGCTTTACATCTGAAGTTCATCCATTCCAAATAAGTCTGTTAATGCTGCATCATTGCATTGGGATTGCAATGCAAATGCGCTGCATTGTAATTTTAGTGTTGCTTGCATTTATCCTACTTTAGATGCATGCATAAGATATTGTCGAAATGATAGTGAAATTCATAATCTATGCAATTATCTAATACAAACTAATTTTGCACATGGTAACATCGTCAAAAACATGATGATTAAAGATTCAGCATTCATCAAGATGCCCCAAAAATTCAAATGTTTACATAAATTGTATTCCCCCTGTGATTATACTGTTGGAGGAAACCTCCATAAATATAACTGAAATATATCTGTTTATTCATTCTACAATAATGACAAGACCAAATCTGTATATTTTAAGAAGTGTTGTAAAACTCCGGGTGGCCCATGACAGCATTTATAAGACGTTCACCATCTTAAAATGCAAGTGAACCTTGTATACTGCTCATCACCATATTTGCCTAAAGATGACACAAACAAATGCATGTTATGTATGTATCAAGTGTGTACACACCATTACACAACTAGTTGGATGCTACTAAATTGATTAACTAGCTCTTAAACACTGTAATCATTGTTTAACTCTCACGTGTTTATGAATCAATGAACTGGGGTACCATATGCATTGTAGGCCAACACCTGGTCAGGCCCCCCATGAGAGTATATCTAATGTGAATATGTTCATGAGCCTTGGTCCCCGGGCTAGAGACTAATTGTTTTGTTTGACTGTTGTGCACATCGTTTCTAAGAGAAAACAGCCAAGAACTGTGAAAATCAGATTTTCTAAACTCTCCCTCTCTGTCTGTGTCCTCTTTCCATTCAGAATTGCCCAGAACATTTTCTGGCGTCTGCATGAGCGAGGCTTCTTGTTGGAGGACACGGTGGAGCAGCTTCGCTGTGAGAACTGCCAGCGTTTCCTGGCCGATCGCTTCGTAGAGGGCGTCTGTCCCCACTGCGGCTACCTAGAGGCTCGAGGGGACCAGTGTGACAAGTGTGGGCGGCTCATCAACGCTGTGGAGCTGAGGGTGAGTTTGGAAAGAGCAGTTTGTATGCACCCACGTAATGATGAGTGAAAGCAAGAGAAGATAGTCGAAGGTGACGATCAATGTCATCAGCATGACCAGGGGCCTCGTGTATCAATCATTACTATGGGCAAATTTGTGCGTACACACCCATGGGATTTTTTAGCCCTGAAATTTGTCTCAGAGACCAGTGTAGAACCTGGGTAACCCCAGAATTTAGACACCGATTGGCTAACACTGATGTCTTTGCAGGCGTGGGTGATTGCTTGTTGCAAGAGGTAGACAATAAATGTTAGGAGGGAGGAATTACAAATGACCATCATGCTTTGCTTTGTTGATGACTGTCAGACAATCTTGAGAGCTAAAAAATTCCATGGGTGTGTATGCACAAATTTGCCCATAGTAACGATTGATTCATGAGGCCCCAGGAGGATAATGATAGTAATGATGGTATTTTTTTTTTTCAGTCAACAGTTAGGAAATGTAGTTAAATGCTCAGTGCTCAACACAAAGAAGAAGCCATGAGCTCAAAGTTCAAGTTGGGAGAAAAGAAGAGACTGAGTATATCTTTCATACCAAGTAATATTGAAAATGGTTAACTTTTTGTAAATAGTTCGGTGAGAAAGATTTAAAATTTTACATTCATCGGGTAAAATCTGTTTAGTGTGACTCTACTATGTAGTATTCACAAAAGTGTGTATCAAGACGGCATCTAATGTAGCAGCAATGACTATTTTAGCCTTATCTGCTTTGATCATCATTAACTTCTGTTTCTTTCAGAACCCCCAGTGCAAAGTCTGCAGTCAGACTCCTGTCATCCGCTCATCCAAACATCTCTTTCTGGACCTTCCCAAGGTAAACTTGGACTACTCTCAATACAGTCATGCTAATATCTGTTTAAGATTTGTTATGACACTTATTTTGTCATGTGACAAGATTCAGGCACTCCGAAAAGTGCTGTTTCCATCTTTTTATATTAAATAAATAAAACAGTCCTTGAGAACCCCGGTGTTCAGTCAAAGAAATGCACATTACATGAATAGGTTAAGTATGAATGATGTTTGAATAACAGATGGTGCTGCTCGTATTTTGGGCAACTTAGGCAGGATTTTTTTTTTAAAGTATAACTTAGTAATCTATTATTTTTCAGGTTAATTAAGAAATCAAGACTTTGTGGAAATTGCACCCTACCAGTCCTTTTTTTCTTCCTTTCAAATCGAAGTGTGAACTGATTTGATGTTTACATATGTTTGTTTGCTTTCTATTTTCTCCATCTCTCTCTCTCCATCTTTCTTTCTCTCTCTCTCTCTGTATTTCTCACTTCATTCATTCATTCATTCATACTCTTGCTCCTCCCCCCTGCCTGTTGCAGTTGGAGAACCAGTTGGAGCAGTGGTTGGAGAAGTCAACCAATTCAGGAGACTGGACATCCAACGCCAAGCAGATCACCCGGTCTTGGCTACGAGATGGACTCAAACCACGCTGTATCACGAGGGACCTTAAGTGGGGGACACCAGTACCTCACCCTGAATTCACTGACAAGGTTTGGGAATCATCAGTTAACAATAAAAAGGTTTATTTGTCCCTTGTGTAATAACAATCGAGGTATGGTGGCATTCCTTGTCTTCAGTACAACAGTTCACTACATATTATTTATGTGTTGTGATAAAATAGTAAATTCCATTGCTTTGTTTTAATTTGATAAAACCCTAATGTACACCATATTGCCAGTTTAAGATGATAGTCCAAATAGTAGTTATATATGGTTAGTCATTTAGCACAACATTTTTTAAACTCATTAAACATCTTCTGTACATTGAATGTGAAAAAAAAATCCTGGGTATGACTTGTCTTAACCACGTACCATTTTGGAAAAGTGTTTGTTGTGTTATTTTTTGCTTTTGGAACAAGCACCAGGGTCACCATGCACTCTGAAATGAAATGTTCTTCTGGCCGAAGACATTAGAAAGGCTGATGGACATTCCAGATAACATTGGGTATATCTTAAATTTGATAGATTACGGTCCCCTACATAGAATGTATTAATAAGGTATGTATTTTTCTGTGTGTACACACAGGGATTTCCGGAATAGTATTGACCATGTAATGAGGAATAACAGGTTTCAAGTTGGCAGCCCCCCCCCCTTTTCTCTCCAATTGTATCCGGCCAATTACCCCACTCTTCCGAGCCGTCCCGGTCGCTGCTCCACTCCCACCGATCTCCGTGTTGGTAGGCAACGGAATAGACCGCTAGGCTACCCGAACGCTCGGCGGCCTCTTTAGGGAAGAGTTGAATCACACTAGATATAAATGAGTTTTCCCCACTCACTGGCAAGGACAATCCTTTTAAATGCCATTGTTTAGTAAATATCAATGAATTGGCCCATACTAATATTTAGTATGTACGTGATTAACCTATGCATTGTGAAAGATTCATCTCACTGCACCTCCTGTACTAAAATTAGCTTTGAGGGTATCTTTGGCTTTGTATGTCCTCCTAATTACTCTTGACTTTTTTTAGTTTGTTTCAGCTCCTCAACTATTCTTTTAAAGCTTCCACAAGCTCAACATAAGACTTGTCTGGCTTGCAAAGCTTATCCACTTCAATAATATGCTGAAATGTAGTACTAGGGCAGGAGGAATGTTGAGCATTTTCCTCTGGCTTCTACAGGTGTTCTATGTGTGGTTTGACGCCCCTATCGGCTACCTTTCCATCACGGCCAATTACACGGACCAGTGGGAGAAGTGGTGGAAGAATCCAAAGCAAGTATGTGTCCCACGACTCACACATGTCAGTAGCACTTATTACACCAGCTGATGACCATATGCCTGTGAATGCAGTTAGAAATGAAACTGTCCTTATGTGCAACACATTATGATTTTTGGGTACTGTTAAATTTCTCATCCAGAAAAACTGGAAACCAAAGAGAAAACTGAATAAATTTCACTTCCTTTTCTGCATACATTGAGCTTAGCTTATTACCCTCAGGTACAATATACATAGAGTTGCATAAAGTGAAATAAATTAATTAAAAATGTATGCTCAAATATGCTCTGCTCTATGCCATTGTCTGTTTATAGGTCATCAACATACCTTTGTCTGTGAAACTGAGCTGCAAGTTTAGGATAGTTACATTCAAGAGAGTGAATTTTTGATTATTAGATTTATCATCCACACATTTGTCTATTTTCAGTTAAATTCAGAAGTAATATTAGTCTTTTTAATGCCAGACAAAGCATTGCATGTGAGTTATATTTTGGAGCTAGAACACTTTCAGAGCCCTTTGGTCTTTTAGTCATTTGCTGAGTTTGGTTTAAGTTAAATTGGGATCAAGCTTTTGTCCCTGAAATATGGAAATAAAACTTTCCCTCATCTTCAATTCAGCAATTAGAATATGTGGATTTCTTTCAATATATAGCCGTAATAGCATCTGTATTTACCTGTAGATGACTCTACCTGATGCTAATTTTTGATCTGTTTAAACTGCTTGTTTGCCTAACTCATAGTTTCAAAATTCATACCGGATGTCTTTTAGTATTTTCTCTCACACTGTCTGTTCCATGTTCTGTGTTTTTAGTATTTTAGTGTTACATTGTAAAGCGTTGTTTTAAAAGATGCTGTATTAATAATGCTTTACTCATTACACATTATCCAGTTCTAAAGAGCTGAAAACTAGTCGTGTTCATTGATCACAGACAATAGTCAGCTAAAGCTCAGACAGATAATCCATTCATCTCCTTATTTTTTGCTAAAACTAGCTCATAAGGCTGTTGTGGAACCAAGTAAAACACCCATGGAGTAATTTGCATTTTAGTAAAATGCAAAGTCATTAAAAAGCCAAAAAATAAAAAGTTATCACAAAGACACTTAAAACCCAAGTGATTAAAAGATCTCTTCTAACATTTGCTTTATGAGTCAAGCTTTCTACTTCTCTGCCACTGACTCATGCCTCTCTATCTGGCACCCCAGGATTCTGCTCCTGTGATGTGTGTTGGCCTATATTCACAGAGAAGATACAGAGAGAGATAGATAGATGGGGGTGGTGCTGGTGGAGAGCAGCTAAGTCCCCTTTGAACTGGATGATCTCACGATGATCTAATATGATGTCACCCTCACCCTAATGCTGTAGTTTGGTGTTCCCGCCACTAGGTAGAGCTCTATAACTTCATGGCCAAGGACAATGTGCCATTCCACAGCGTAGTGTTCCCCTGCACCCTGCTGGGCGCTCAAGACAACTACACTCTCGTCAACCACCTTGTCGCCACTGGTAAATGATTGATTGATTAATTGATTGATTGATGTTGAAACTGGTAACTAATCTAACAACTTGATTTTTATAGTTGGAATTGCTTTCGAATCATGTGATCAATTAGTTGACTGATAATTTAGGATCTGACATTCTCCAATGGTACAGTGTCTAAATTTACACTGATCATGAAATATCTTTGAGAGTTAGGCTCCATCAGTAAATAACCAAACGCTAATCTAAAATGACTGGAAATCAAATACCAGCCAGTTCAAAATGCTGACCTCGAAAGCATTCTCCATCCATCACATTTCGAATGGAACAGGAAATTATTACTGGCCTGGGCTCAGAATTGCCAATAACGTGTGTCCTGTGTCATATCCTCCTCTTTTTACTTAGAGTACTTGAATTACGAGGACACCAAGTTCTCCAAGAGTCGAGGTGTGGGGGTGTTTGGAGACATGGCGAAGGACACGGGCATTCCCTCCGACGTATGGAGGTTCTACCTGCTGTATGTTCGTCCTGAAGGCCAGGACTCAGCCTTCTCTTGGGCCGACATGGCTCTGAAGAACAACTCTGAGCTGCTCAACAACCTGGGCAACTTCATCAACAGGTATGTAGCTAGGGTCAGGCAATAAATCAATATTATCAATTATTGTCTTTCACTGGTATTATATCAGGATGAAATTCGGATAGTGTCACATCATGTTACAAAATTTGGTTTTCTATATTAATGATAAGCATCTGTGACCTGAAATGTCTTTCTATTTGAGGTCTGAAACGTTTGAGGGAGTATTATTTGAAATCATTATCAAACAGTTCAATGTAATGAACATTAGTTGGATTCTTAAATATGGTATTTTTGCATATGTAGACATATATTGTGATAGTATCGAAAAACAAAGGATTTTTCTTTGCAAGGGAATTGTCCTAATTAGCAGGTCGGTGTGTTAGTCAAACAATCAACATTAAGTTGCACATAATCTGTTTGATGCACGCCTGCCACATTGTGCTCCAAAGTATTAGCATTACCATCCAACCCAATTACCTGCCAGGTTTTTTAAGACCGCCATATTCTGACAAAGTCAGTGAGGGCAACAACGCTTACAAGTTGTTCCCAATTTTCTAAATTTGTTTGGGATGGTGTAATTTAGCCCCAATTAAAACACCTCAGATGATTTTTAAAAGATCAGGGTTAAATCCAGCATCAAAGATTTTTTTTTCCTCAGCGGCCTTTTCTCAAAGTACCTTGATCTTTAAAAATTGGTCTGGAGCAGCAACTTTGATGCTTAATTGGTTCAAAAATATCTCAGTGCATCCAGCCTAAGGTGATGGGAGTTGAAAAGTGCTCCGCTATAGCAAAGGAACTTTGTCCTTGCCTGAATCCAGTACCCTGTGTGGCTCATTCATGTGTCACGTACCCAAGTTGCTCTATTGTTGTAGTCATACGTCACTCAGGGTTCTGCTATTGCTTTAATCCAGGTTACCATCCTACTGCCTTTAATTAAAGTGCTTTGCAGGTTCCTTAAAATAAGCAATTGGCTGAAGAAAGTCACACAGTGAAAGCAGAACGTCATGTTGTCCAACAGCTAAATGTTTCTGACTGATAAAGAAAGATCAGGCCACTTCAACGCTGTGAATATTTCTGTTTTGACATGATTGAATACCACTCTCAGATCTATGAGACTGGCAGAGTGAAACACAAACTCGGATTAAGTGTCATAAATCAACATGGATTTCAAATTCATTTGTAATCTGTTTTGTTGAGCAGACCTTCCTTAAAGACAGAGAAGATAAATAAGCTATCAAAAAGTTTGCTGCATAAGAAGTAAGAAAAACTCTTGATATTAACATGATCATCCTGATGAAGATTTGAAACTCATTTTAAAAATGACTTGTTTCAGACTACAAATGAGAAGCGATGAAGGAGCAGATCCTATAAGGAGCCTCCTTCCAGTATACTGATGAGTTAGTTTACACTGGCAGAGTACTACATTACATCTGGCATCAAAATCCATAATTTATCAACAATTAGCAAGTCAGCTAATGAACCCTTCACTCGCTTTCCCACTTTCCTCATCCCCAATCCCCATTTCCTCCTCCTCCTTTTCTTTCACTCCCAACACACCTCTCTCTCCTCCCACCTCCTGCAGAGCTGGAATGTTTGTCAGTAAGTTCTTTGAGGGCTGTGTGCCTGCCATGGAGCTCCTACAGGAGGACAAGAGGCTCCTGGCCCAGGTGGGTTGGGAGCTACGTCAGTACATCCAGCTCATGGACAAAGTCAAGTAAGAACTCACATGGTTACACATCTGCCACAAGTTGCCTTTAGTAGTACTGGGATTTAGATCAAAAGTGTTTTTTTTTTCCTAGTTAAATAAAAATTTAGGAATTTATAAATACAAAATTAGGAAGTCTACTTTTCATTTTATGACTAATTGCCGCAAAATGTATTGAAAAGAGTGTAGGAAACATAATATGCATTTTCATTTATGTATCACTGCCAGTTCTAAAAGAATTGGTAATGAAATCCTGTGTGGTTTGATCACGGAGCAAATGAAAAGGGGCTGTAGGTTGAACTGTAAATTAATTTATTTTGAAAGGGATATTGCCTGTTTTGACTCTCGTTGCTTCCCTTTAAAACAACTGGTAGATTTGGTCTCATCTGATCTATTCTGCCAGAATACGCGATGCCCTGAAGCACATCCTTAACATATCTCGTCATGGGAACCAGTATATCCAGATCAATGAACCCTGGAGGAAGATCAAGGGAGGAGAAATGGACAGGTGAGGCCGGCCTTCTCTAACTTTTTCACACCTTTTCAGAATCAGAGACCACATAACTTCTTATTGAGTTGATGGATATGCATGCATCCCAGTTTGTGAACTGTTGAACTGTCACACAAATGTATGCATGGTTCCCATTGTTTGTCAAAAACCAGGGAACTGTTGAAAAAGAGAAAAATAATGGAAGCCGCTAATAACTATTAACAACCATTCATTTCTATTGAACTCGTGCATCCTTCAGTGAAGTTATATTTGATCGATCGGTGGCAGATATTTTAGATTATAGGACATTTTTGAGCCCTCAGATAGATTTTGAGTATAAAGAAACTGCTAGAGCAGGAGCCATCGTTTTTGTTTTTTTTTGTTTTTTTTTTTATCCGAAATTATATCTTACCTTTTGGGCCTTTGGATATATCAACATTTTTACTGTTTTGTGGCAATAACTCTATGAGCTCATGCAAAAATAACAAAGCTCATTCAATATCATATCTATAAATCTATTCATTTTGGTTTGTCTTGTGCAGAAAAAAATTGAACACATTATATTATAGATAAAAGTATTTAATAGACTGGAAGTTGAAAGGGAATTTCATTGAGATAAACGTTCAAGCATGATTATTAAACATATGTTATTGTAAAATGTCTTCAAAAATGATGCCGAAGCTTTTCTGGTTTATGCCAATTCTAATTTAACTTATTTTCCCATATTAAGTTCCTGGGTTCTCCTGGGAATCATGGTATATAATTCAATTTTCTAAACATCGTGTATCTCATTTCTACACTATGGAAATGCAACCAGTCCCCAGGACCACAAATTTAGCCGTTACAAATTTTACGACCAAAAACTGGCATGAACAGGAAAAAAAAAACAGGCTGATTTAAACATTGGAGTATGTTTAATTTAACTGGAGGTCACTGAGGGGATGGCTTTTTGGGCCCTTCACTTTCATTTTGGCATTTATCACATGAGAATCGTTGATCGTGTGTTTAAAAACGGTGCGGGCTCAACTGACTGTGATTGTCAAGTGGTTATGTCTGCCGCCTCTGGAGTCTCGCGTGTATCCCCGCTGGTTGAAAATCAAATCCTACCAGGAATTTTCTCTCCTATGTCCCCCCTATTCTCTCCCTCACACTATTCCTATCTTCTAAATAGATAAATAAATAATGCTAAGATGAGTGAACTCCAAGTTTTTCATCTGTATTTAAAGGTCCCGTGTTATTTACTTTATCTGTACTTAATTTACAATTATTGAACACTTGTGTTCTAGAAATTTACAAAAAAAAGTTTTTGTTTTCATAATAATGTTTTTCTCTTCCTGACAAATGCAGTATTTTTTTTTTTAGTTACATCACGCTGCACTTGCAGGCGAGCACTAACAAAAATGTCCATTGAGTGGAGATTGAGAGAAGACGAGTTATCATCTACCACCAAACGGAAATTACTTAACAGCATCTTAATATCCACATTCTTCTAAAAATGCATGGCCATTATTGTCATTCAAATCAGACTCTCCCTCCCCTCAAAATCCCACCCGACATTTCCATTCGATGTGAAATCATGGAAGTTTGCCGTGCTCTTGATGCCGTTTATATGAGACCTTCTAAAAGAAAAAAATAATAATAATTGGGCAATGCCTGACACTTTTCTTCCCCTGTCACACTTCAGGCAGCGTGCAGGCACAGTCACTGGCGTGTCAGTGAATGTCGCTTGCTTACTGTCAGTGATGCTGTTGCCCTACATGCCAGCGGTCAGCCAAACCATTAGAGACCAACTCAATGCCCCTCCCTCTTGTGTTGCCACCTTGTTGCTGGGCGAAGGCAGTTTTGTATGTTGCCTGACCTCCGGCCACCGCATTGGCACTGTGAGTATAACCCCAAAACACACACACACACACACACACACACACACACACACACACACACACACAAATATCATGAATGTGTGTACACATTCATTTTACGAGCGACAACTGCAGTGAATGTACCCTGAGTGACGCAAAGTGAAGCAACAAGCGTATTATCAATACTGCGATACTCCAGAGGATATGCATGGCATTGTGTTGTGCATATACATACACGCTAAAAGGTATGTCTATAACTTCATGCAGCACTTTTCTCTCAGGGCTCTTCTCTTAAGGCCTCATTGCCATGACTCTTGTCCGCTTTAGCTTTTCTCCAACGCCGTGCGAATACTGCATCTGGTCCTAGAGGCAACGTTTACTAAGGTCTCTAGGCTAGAAACAGCAGTTTTTGTTGTTGTTTTTTTTTAAGTTAGATGATTGATTAAAATGTGTGTCCTGCCAATATTTTACAATGTCTCCCTGCATGTAACCTTTAAGAGTAATTGCACCTTCGTAATTGGGTGTGTGCTTTATTCCCGTTACTTTGTTTCTTTACATTTGCATATTATTAATGTTTTGTTTTTTTCTTAACGCCATGCTCTCTTCTGTCCCCAGGTCAGCCCGTTGTTTCAGAAGCTTGAGGCAGACCAGATTGAGACTTTGAAGAAGAGATTTGGCGGACAGCAGGTATTTGATGATCATTATACCTAATGGTGTGTTGCATGGACGCAGTAAGGTCTTGTAGAAATATAGATTGGCTATTTATGAATAGTGAAATACAAAAAATGTATTTTGTTCGTAGAGTGAAGCATAACTCTGCACACATGGGCTTCAACCAGTTTGTCATTGTGAATAAGAATTTGTACTGAAAGTGCCTGTATGGTAAAATAAGGCAAAGTAAAACCATATAAATATTTCAGTGAAGTTTCAAGCAACTGTCTTGTAGGATAAAAGCACTTTTTCTCTACAGTCCAACACCTCTCTGTCTTTTTAAATCCTCTCTCATCTTCTCTTACCTGTAGCCTGAGGACGAGCCTCCTGTAAAGAAGGTATCCAGGCTGCGTGTTAGTTGTGTCCACCCTTGTGCTACCATTATTGTGTTCAGTAACACACACATGGACTAACACTAGCGCGTCATCTAACAAAATATTTTTGTCTATTTTACTCATCCTGTTACCAATTGTTTTGTTCACCTCCATCTATTTTTGCCATTTTGACTCGTTCATCTCGTCAGTCATAGGAAATGGCTGTTGTTGTTCGTAAGTGAATAAGTAATCTCTTAGAAACAATAACCCTCATTTGCTGTTAAATTGGATATCTCATTCTGTCTATTTCCAGTCTCAGGTGATAGCCCAGGAGGCTGCTGCCACCACCAAGCCCACTGCTTCACCAGCTGCACCTGCCACTGCGGAGAAGACGACAGTGGATAGCGCAGACCCCGAGAAAGCCAAGCAGCTCACACAAGCAGTGGCTGAGCAGGTGAGAACGCTGGCAACTTCTCATTTATTTGCTAATTTAACTGATTAAATAAGACTTTGTAGGACAAAATACTCTGCAGTCAAAACTACTTCCAAAGTTGTTAAGGATTCTTTTAATTCTGTTGTTTTCAGTTGGAAATTGTGTTGTTTTAATACGCTAACAAAGCGGTTGCCATCTTTTCGCAAGGACCCAAAATAATCCAAATCTTACAAAATTGTTCGACACTGAATCGTATCAGTTGCAAACACACTAAATTACTTGGTATCTTTAAATTGCAAATACGCCAAATTATTTGACATGGACAACCGTAACGGACGACTTTTAGTGACCATATTTAATCCTTCAGCTTCGTTTTGTTTTTGGGAGTCGAAAATCATCTGGCGAGAGCCGAGTCTTAAGTGTTTCATCTAATACAGGGCAGTAACTGTGTTGTTTGCTATCATCTTATCTATTGTAGGGGGGCAAGGTGCGTGCGCTAAAGGCCCAGAAGGCAGAGAAGGCGGTAATCACAGCAGAGGTGGCGATACTGCTTGACCTGAAGAAACAGCTGACACTAGCAGAGGGGAAGAGTCCCGAGCCTGCACCCCAGAAGGGCAAGAAGAAGTGAAAGAGGGAGAAAATGTTAAAAAAAAAACCTGACAGGTTAGTCAGAGTGAGGGAAAGGCCAGAATTAAAAGTTCTAGGTAGCGGTAAGGGGAAGCAGATGATACACTAAAAGAGAGACGAGGGTATTAGCTTAAGGCAAAGCCGTGACAGGATCTAACACAATGTGGTATTGGCACTGAGGACTAATGAAATGCTGAATAGGCCGATGGGGAAATGAAAACAGACAAAGAGAGTCAAATGAATACAGCTACAGAATGAAGGGATTTCTCCAAATCCTCAAACCAAAAGAAACTGATTTTATACTCTCGCTATGTGATGAAGTCAGCCTGTGACATTAGCATTGGAAGGTGTGTTGCATATTGAAGGGTTTGTTTTTATATCCCTAGCCCAGGGAACAATTGTTCTTATGCCATTTGCTACAACTCTCCATTTCAGATCAAGAAAATAAACTTCTAAAATTCAAATTTAAAGTTCTTTTTTTCCCCCCCCCTAATTCCCTCAGTATTTTCCATGCACATTTTCACTTGCATATAATTAATATATAAAAAGGAAAGGAAGTGGGGACTATTAACTGAAAATTGCCAATGTTTTCTTTTTATTGCAAATTACATTGAGGTACAGATTAAATGCCGTGTTAAAATACATGTATATGCAATCGATAGAAAAGGCCATGCAAGTTATCCTAAATCACAATTAATGTGTAACTATGAGAAAAATACATGGATAGAGTATGTTTGTATATTACAGTATGAACTGTTACAGTATAAGTGGATATAATACAAGACGTTATAAAAATAGTAAATCAGGGTAGAACTATACACATGGTACTACTACCACTAATTTACATTTTGATAGAAAAAGGTCAGCATGGAAAGTATAGCCGGGTCCTACTTGCCGTATCTTAATACATACACACACACAAGCAATGGGTTATTAAAAAAAAAAAAAAAGAAGAAGAAACTGTCATTTCACACCCGAAAATCATTCTCACATGGTCACACTGCACTGGGCACTTTCAAATTATTCCTGAGGTCCTTAACTCTCCACAAATTGGGGCAAGCAATATCTGTTAGCCAGGTTGCAGCCATTTAAAGGACAAGTATTAATTTATTGCAAAATGGTAGGAAGGGTTTGATAGTGAAATGCACTCTCAACATTAAAAAACAATTTCCTCTGTTCTACATACAAATTTGCTAAATGCTCAGATGCTAAACCTTGCAATGCTTTTGATGCAAGTTGACTGTAGGCGTTCAAGAAAACACCAAAACACATTTCATCACATAGCATTGCATGAATCTTCTTCCAACCTTTCCTTTCTTAATTTCCCTCACATGCAGTTTCTCTCTTTATATTTGCCGCAATGGCACTGCAACTCCTACTCTCTGTGGCTTTCCTTAGCTTGACTTTCATTTTTCTTTCCTTCAATCACTGTCTTTTGCCCCTTCTGTCATTTCAGATCTAGTTCATCAAAAAAAAGCTTTGGTTTCAGTCTTCTTCACCAAAAGAAGCATTACATCCAACTATTTTACACCTTTCCCTACCACTGCTTGTTTCAATTTTATAGGACCTGTCCTTATTTTTCCCCATCTCTAAATTCCTCCCCTCTTTGCTGTCCTGTTCTCTCATTTCCTGGTGTTGACTAGTCTCTCTATCAGGGCTCTACGTGTCCGCTGTACCTCCTCTCCCAGCCTCTCAATCTCTGCTTTCAGCCGTTCGTTCTGCTCCGTCAACTCCTGCACCTTCCTCTCATTCTCCTGCTCCCTCTCCTTCCGGCTCTTCTTGGCAGACGAGGGGGACGAGGACAAGCGCTGCTGGCCCGGGGAGGTAAAGGTGGACCGGGCGCCTGCAGCGTCCCCCCTCTCACTGGTGCTCCTCCGACGCTTTCCCAGTCGGGCAGATGGGTAGGCTGATGGGGAAGAAACGGGTGAGGAGGGGGAGGAGCAGTTCTGAGACGGCGACTGGGAGGCTGAGGAAGAGTAAGATGGAGAACCAGGAACACAAGGAGGCAGGTCCTCCTCGCTGGCGGAGGGAGAGGCAGGGTGGATGTTGGTCTGTTGATGTTGGTTGTGATGGGAGAGAGTGTGGTGGTGATGGTGGTGGTAAGTGCTGCCAACCACCGCTCCATGGGAATCCACCATTCCCACTCCTCCCTCGCTGAGCAACTCAAAGAACTCCGGGGGCAGCAGGTCACCGCCACCCCCTCCAACTCCCCCAGAGCCATCTGCCTCTCTACCCTTGTCGCCCTCTGCCTGCCTCTCTTCCGCCACCGCTGGACTTAGGCAAGAGGAAGAGGACGAGGAGGATGAAGGGGAGGTGTGATGAAGAGGCTGGGTGGTGTGGGTTTCCTCGGTCACCCTCTGGACCCCTTCGCTCCATGACTGGCCTCCATCCGTCAGCCACGTCAGGGAGCAACTCTCTAGAACGTCCAGGAACTCTGGCTCCCTCTATAAACACAACAGCGAAAGAGAAACATGTCAGTTAATTTTTCTCACCCGTCGAACATCACATCATGAATGAGCGCAAAAATTCCTTTCACAAACAAAACGTCAAAGTGAATCCAAAAAAATTAAAAATTTAAAGACGCACATTCATCAACGAGTACAACAGCCTGCCCGTCATGTTCTCCCTCAACCACTGACCTCTGTGCATGGGGGGGCGCGCGCCAGCTTTGCCCCACCCGTGTCGGAGCCCAGAATATCCTGCAGGTCCTCATACCACGCCTCCAACTCTGCACCACATAGTGGGCCCACACCGGGAGGATACGGCGGGGGCAGGTGTAGCCACTCAGCAGTCATCTCCCCACTCAGTCGCAACGCACAGATACTCGGCCACACAGTTCACACTGGACCTGACAGAGAGAAGGAGGGCAGCCGAGATGGTTGGAGCATGAGAGAAAGAGAAAATGGTGGGGAAGATGAAGAGCTTCAAAACGTTTAGTTGACTGACATGTAACTTCAACTCCAGCTTGTTCGCCTTAGTCATTTCAATGTTGCTCCTACATGTCAGGGTGTAGGCGTGTGGCATTTAACAGTTGAACATGTGACGCTGTTAAAGAGAATACTGTAAACAGCTGTTTTCATGCAGAATTCAAACTTAAATGGAGCAAATTACATCAAAGTGCAGTATACAATATTGTATAATCCACTTAATTGTGAATTTGCACAACAGTGACACTGACAGATCAAACCACTGAACTACCACAAAATGATAGAACAGAATTGGAACAAAAAAGGGAAAGAAAACATATTGCTATAAAATGTCAGTTATTATATACATTGTTATTGTGTAAACCAGCAAACTGAATCGGTGACAAGAGTTCACCTAATAGTAGTAGTCAAAGTGGAAAGATATGAGCAATTCACCTTCGGAATGTCTCTTTTAATCAAGTCTGCCAATTTGTTGTTGGAGATAACTTGTCCCAACAATTCTACAAAAGGGAAAGAAAGCATTCAATAGGTTAATTATATTTGTATGAAATATTTATCTTGACTGAAAATGTGCTGAGATTTCAGAAACAAAATGATGATTTGCACAAATACATAAACAAACCCCAACCACAGGCAAATTGTTCAAAATAATAGTTTAATGCATATTTGAAGTGTAACCCCTTGATTTTTGTAAATAATTAAAAAATGGTCAAGAGAGATGGGGGAAAAAACGATAAAATTCAGCTCGTTTATGTTTCATGTAAACAAAGACTGCTCTCTACTGCGCCCCCTGCTTTCTACGGTCTTCATAACACGTTGCGATTGATAAACAAGTGGTAGAGAAGAAATGTTCACTCATTCATATGGAGGAATTCGTCCCACGTCTTTTTTGTATTGAACGAAGATAAGACCAGGTTAAACTTATTCTAGTTTCTTGCTGTTCCCAACACCATGGTCTTGGAAATCAATGCTTCAATAATATCAGTTTGATTGTTTATCGTCATTATCAATATATTATGGTTTAGAGATCGTCTATAACATACAAAGAAATTAAAAATCAAATTACTGCAAGGGGCTTTGGTTATTACTGATTTTAAATTCAAACTCGTACGAAAATATGATTCTAATTGACTTGTCAAAATGTAAACTTAGTGTCTGGCATAACTGAATGCATAAAGTAATGATCGCTAACTAAGTAATTTTAAGTAATTATGATTTTATTAACATTCTTTTTAAATTACTTTTTTTTTCTTTATGCTGTCTTAAATTACATGTCCACTGTAAGCCAAGACAATTACGTCATGGAATCATAGTCCGGCAGGATGGGCGAAACAAAAGGGAGCGTACGGAGAACGAAGAAAAAGGGGGAAAAGAAAAGGGGAACAAATAACGCATGCCTTTACATAAATAATAATTAAGGTAGCCCTTTTGGTCATAAAGTATTTTGTAAACGTGTCACATGCTGCAATTTGCCCAAAAAAAGCGTTACCAGTTCACTCATTATGAAAAAATTACAAGAAAATACAACAATACAAGTTTGTTTATGTGTCTAATGATGACGGCAAAATATCGATTATAAGCTGCTGTAGATAAAAATGTCAGAAACCCGCACGATGGTCGTGTTGGATCCGAAGTGTCAAACCTTCACCAAACTTCTATCAACTCGTGGTTTGACAGCCCGGGTCAACGGACGACCACCCTCGCACAAAGACGTACAAACAGCTGTAAAAACAACTGTGGCGTAAATTTTGATTGATTTAAACAACTGTCGTCTAAAAACGGACGTGGGAAACTTGCCAAAACATGCACATTCTTTTCCAAATGCAAGGGCTGCGTACCAGAGCCCACAGAACATAACGTAGTACCAAATAAGACACTTATAATGACAGCAGTGACAAACAGACAGTAAATTCAACTTACCCTTTTTCTTTTATTTGTTCGCCTTCTCGACTGTCTAGAGTTTGGAAAATGTAGATATTTTAGTGAAGATTTGTGATAGCTCATGTTAACCATTGTTCAGTCTTGATGGCTGAATGTGATTTTTCGGAAACTCCCGGCGATCTTTATATAAGGGAGAGGCCAACCGAACTCTGTGGGAAGGCGGTATGGCACAACCTAACGAGACGATCGCGTATGACTGCAGACTGAAGTGCCCTGCCGTCCACTCAAAAACGCCGAGTTAAGATCTTTTGCTTGGTGATATCCAATGGGTAGAGGCGCTTTAATGATAGGGCGGGCCTTGGTGGCTTTGCTGGTTGTTCCCCGTCTGTATAGTTTGTTCGACCAGTAAATGTGATGCAGTCGTAAGACGGCCAGGACGAATTTGGGGCGTATGGGAGTCACATGAAAGGAATGATGCAATGCTTGGCAACCAATTTCTAGTCGAGGATAACACCAGCAGAATCAGAACATGTTTTATTAAACAGTGTTGGCTCTAACAAAAATCTAAAAATATACTTATATGCAAGGGTATCTTATTATATCGAAGAAGTGTTTGTTTCAGTAACAATACATTTTCATCAAGCATGACTTTTACGCTGAAAAAGTTAGTTGTGCAAAAGCATCGTGTAGACACGGTGGATGTTATTCGTGTAATTGACTCCCGCTACATATTTGCACCTGACTTTTAATTAACGCTGTGAAAAGCGTAGCCTGTCACAGTGACACTGGGACCAAGGACCCCCTGATTCCTTCTAAAGCTTTATGTATTCATTGGAGAAAAAAACATCTTCAAAAGACGTTAAAAACGAGCTATGTGGTGTCGGAGGACAAGTGTCCTTTATTGTGGGGCTGTGTTTGTTTTGTACGGCAGTTCCCTCACAGCGCATGTCGCTGGTGTTCAAGTATTCTCACACATGTAAGTCCACGGAGCGTCTCTGGCGCGAGTGGCGGAGCCCACCAACACCCCCTCCACATAAAACGGCCACCGACGCTCTGTTATCAGCCCAACTGGAGAAAACCATCTGTGTTGACGCTTAAACAAAACCAGAATTCAATTAGTCTGGAGGGGGGGGGTCATGGGAATATGTAACATCCAACTGCGTCTGATAGCGGTCGTACCCTTTTTTTTTATTATTAATATTATTATAACGGGGTAAACAGGTGACCGCGCCTGTTTTTTTTTCCTCCTTTTTTTTAATCACGGTAGACTTCTTGTTCTTAACCCCTCTGACGTTTCGTTGCCCTAATCCCAAACTCAGCACACAACTGTTTTTAATGCATGGTGCAACACGCACGGTTCAACATGCACAGCCTAGCAACAGCGCAAGTAGCGAATAGAAACCTCAAATACTGTCTCTAGGACCCGGGTTAAAGCGCTGGAGGAAGCGCCGTTTCCACGTCACGACTTGAGTGGCTGTTGCTGAGTAGTTGAGCATACTTTCTCGCTCCCCCCCCCCCCTTCCTCCATCCCTCCATCCCGTCTGTTTATTTTGTCACCCCAGTCGTCTGCGCTGTATTCATCTTAGAACACTGTTTACATCCCCAAATCTGGGTTGGCAGACTTTTTTTTTATTTTTTGGGGGGGAGTCGGTTTAGTTTTTATTAGGATGATTGGGGGGAGGGGGGCGCTTATGATCCCTGTTGTTTTTCAAAGTGATGCTCTTTTGTATTCAACGCTGAAAAAGCCAAGTAAACCTGCGCTACACAATTGATGTGTTGTTATCGTCATTGTTATTATCATTATTAGTTATTGTTAAATAATCACTAAGTTGATTTGTAGCTTTTCTTTTTCTGTCATTTATCGTTGTTTCCGATGGTGTCAAGGAAACTACAGAAAGGATGTAAACAAGTGTTCCCAACTATTCACAATTGGAAAAACAACTGATATACTAGAAAATTCACTTAATCTACTGCTAAATGTAATTTGAGAAATAGATACCACAACATTTCTGTCACATCATTCACAATCGTAGTCAAATTTACTGCACCATCAGAATTAAATCAGTAAATTCACTCATAAAGTACTGTCCAGCTTGCTATGCCATGGTTTGATAAATTGTTTTATTTTATATTATTTATTTATTTATTTTTGGCCAGATAAAAAAAGAAAGAAAGAAAAAATAAATACAAATATACAACAATATAAAATTGCACTCATGGTGTAAGAAAACCCTAAGGATTTGTTGTAACAACCACCATGTAAATTATAATTCTATGAATTCACATACCTATGTCATACGTATTCAAACACATCCACGTATACACGTACGCAAAAATATAACCATGC